>CAUYON010133012.1:0-28066 GCA_963573935.1 Arctocebus calabarensis
TGGCTGGTGCCTTAGCCGCTTGAGCCATAGGTGCTGAGCCTTTTTGTTGTTGTTGTTGTTGTTGTTTTTTGCAGTTTTTGGCCAGGGTTGGGTTTGAACCCGCCACCTCCGGCATATGGGGCCAGCACCCTACTCCTTTAAGCCATAGGTGCTGCCCTATTTGTTTTTTTTTAAGAGATAAGGCCTCATTTTGTCACTCAGGCTGGAGTACAGTAGCATCATCATAGTTCGCGGCAACCTCCAATTCCTGGGCTCACGTGATCCTCCTGCCTCAACCTCTTGAGTAGCCAGGACTATAGGTATGCACCACCATGCCTGCCAAATTAAAAACATTTTTTTTTGTAGAGATAGAGTTTCACTTTATTGCCCTCGGTAGAGTGCCATGGTGTCACACAGCTCACAGCAACCTTCAACTCCTGGGCTTAGGCAATTCTCTTGCCTCAGCCTTCCGAGTAGCCAGGACTCTAGGCACCTGCCACAACGCCCAGCTATTTTTCTGTTTTGCAGTTCGGCTGAGGCCGGGTTTGAACCTGCCACCTTTGGTATATGGGGCCAGCGCCCTACTCGATGAGCCACAGGCGCCGCCCTAATTTTTAAATTTTTTGTTAGAGATGGGGTCTTGCTATGAACTTGGGCCATGGCAAGTGCTCAGTAATTAACACTTTGAGACAGAGTATCACTATGTCGCCCTCAGTAGAGTGCAGTGGCATCACAGCTCACAGCAACCTCGAAGTCTTGCCTTGGCCCGTCTTGAGCTGGTCTCAAGGAATCCTCCTACCTCAGCTTCCCTAGTTGTTGAGATTATAGGTGTGAGCCACTGTACCTGGTCAGTAATATAGTTTTAAATCAGAACATACACACACTGGAAATCGATCTAAATGACTTAATAAATTGCTATCTTTCAATTTAGCCAAAAATCAAGGAACCACTGGAAACAAAGATATGACACTACGGTAAGAAACATTCTGAGCTGTACTCACATAGAAAGGAGACATATGTAATTTTTATGTTATGCCACAATTTGAGTAAAAGTAATGGTAACTACATATACAATATACATGTATATATGCATCATCATCAGATGAACATGAAATAATAGGCAATAGGCTTGGTGCCTGAAGCACAGTGGTTACAGTGCCAGCTACATACAGGGAGGGTGGTGGGTTCGAACCCAGCCCAGGCCAACTAAACAACTGCAATAAAAATATAGCCAGGCATTGTGGCGGATGCCTATAGTCCCGGCTACCTGGGAGGGTGAGGCAAGACTTTGAAGTTGCTGTGAGCTGTGACACCACCGCACTCTACTGAAGGCAACATAGTGAAAACTCTGTCTCAAAAAAAAGAAATATTATGCAATAAAAATATAAGTGGCAGGCTCGGTGCTTGTAGCTCAATGGCTAGGGCACCAGCCACATACACCAAAGCTGGTGGGTGTGAATCTATCCCGAGCCTGCCAAACAACAATGACAACTACAACCAAAAAATAGCCTATAGTCCCAGCTACTTGGGAGACTGAGTCAAGAGACTCGCTTAAGGCCAGGAGATTGAGGTTGCTGTGAGCTGTGATGCCACAGCGCTCTACTCAGGGAGACAGCTTGAGACTCTGTCTCCCCCCCCACCCCACCCCCAAAATATTTATACATATGTATACGTGGCAGAATAGGTTGTTGCTGTATACAGGGAGTTCCTGAGTTACAAATACAAGTTACGTACAATTCACACTTACTAACGGAGGCTATTAGTTAGTCCATGAGTTACAAACACCCAAATGACAACTCACACTTAAAAATACAGGCTATTTCATTTAATAAGTAAATGTACCTATTCCAACTTACATACAAATTCTACTTAGCACAATGATTAGGGCACCAACCACATATACCAAGGTTGGTAGGTTCGAATTCAGCCTCGCTGGCTAACACAATTGCAACTGCAACAAAAAAAGTAGCTGGGTGTTGTGGCAGGTGCATTTAATCCCAGCTACTTGGGAGGCTGAGGCAAGAAACTTGCTTGAGCCCAAGAGTTTGAGGTTGCTGTGAGCTATTGACACTACCGCAATCTACAGAGGGTGAAAAAGCAAACAAACAAAAAACAGTCTATGGGCTCAGTGCCTGTGACTCAAGTGGCTAAGGCACCAGCCACATACACCTGAGCTGGTGGGCTCGAATCCAGCCTGGGCCCGCCAAACAACAATGATGGCTGCAACCAAAAAATAGCTGGGCAATGTGGCAGATGCCTATAATCCTCGCTACTTGGGAGGCAGAGGCAGGAGAATCGCTTGAGCACACGAGTTGGAGGTTGCTGTGAGCTGTGATGCCATGGCATTCTACCCAAGGCAACAGCTTGAGGCTCTGTCTCAAAAAAAAAAAAAAAAAAAAAAAAATTCTATGGAACCTATCTTATTTGTAACCTGAGGACTGTCTGTACTCTCCTGCATATTTTGAACACTAAGCTATGTGCAGGCATTATTTATTCCAAAATCAATTTTAAAACTTATCACAAGAGACAAGCAAGGTGGCTCCCACCTGAAATCCCAGCACTCTAGGAGGCCAGGGCAGGAGGAGCACTCTTGCTCAGGCAGGAGTTCAAGACCAGCCTGAGCAAGAGTGAGATCCTGGGTTCAGCGCCTGTCACTCAGTGAGTAGGGTACCAACAGTCTCTCTGGCATGCTGCAGCTTTATAGAACCACAACAGAGTCTTAGTGTACTATGCACCTATCACACATGGATAGATATGGATATTGTATGTGTATGAAGGAGTGAAGGATAATGGAATGTGGCCTACTGTTTGTGGGTAGGCAGAGGCTACCCATGGCTGGCAAGGAGTCAGTGACAGCCCCCAGCCTACACTCCCTACCATGTGGTGAGTAGACCCGTAGATTGATGGGTATGGGTGAGATGCCTTTGTTGGTCCCCGTGACTCTGTCAGTCTCCGCCTCAATCTCCTGCCGGACTTCATCAAAGTCTGTAAACTTTTTGGACTTGCAGTGCAAAAACTCGGCATATTCTGAAAAGGGAAGAGAGACACTTGTGGTAAGAAAGAGAAGTGGTCCCCTCTCACGTGGGGAGGCAAGTACATGGACTTCCAAGAGCAATGCTGTGACAAGCAGAGAAACCCAACAGTCAGTCACTCTAGGAAGTTGTAGAGCAAGAGATTCACATTCATGACAACTATTTAAGGGTGGTCTCCCACAGACTCACCTTATACTGCAAAGACTCAGTTCTTATAGAACAGATACTCTTATGCACCATTTTGCAAATTATGGCATATTATGTGTCAGGAAAAGAAAGTCAATGGGTACCTGTGAGAAATATTTATTCTTTTTTCATATATTTTTTCTTTGATTAAAAGAATACCCAAGTAAATATTGGATGCATTACTCAGAGAGAGAATAAGTACATTTGATAAAGCTTCTGTCTTGGTGTTTACATGCAGCCATGGTGATATTTATATCCTGTGGGGTGATATGGACCTCCTTTACAGTGGGTCCTAGTGACAGGAGACAGAAGTTGTAGTCCTAGTGGGACTGTTCTAGCTCTACCAGATACCCAGCAGCTTATCTGTGGAGCAAAGGGCAGGGGTCCCCTTGTTGGCCTCACCACAGCCCATCCTGATGTCTGGAGTTCCTCCTTCCCCTTTTGGCTGTTCAAGAGGACCTCCCACCTAGATGTAACTTCTCAGGTGAAATGCTTTCTGGTTAGAACCTTGAGTGGATGTAAGAGCCTGGGGGTGTCTGAGAGTCCACAGAGTCTGAGATAAACTAATTGACAAAGCAGTGTGGGTTCCATCAGCAACCCCAAGAAAACTAGTCCCAGAACACTACTGCAGGGTAATGCAGACACCAGACACTGCAGGCAGAGGTGCCGTGTGTCTCGGTATTCACTGTGCAATGTCTCAACTTGTTCAGATGGCTCATTTTTTCACAGCAAAACACTGGGGAGGGGTAAAGGTCCTAAAGGCTAGGAGGTCACTGTTCTCACAGTGATGCTAGGAAGAAGAGGGAAATAAGTCCTGCTGGCAAAGAGGCCAGGGAATTAGCCACTGCGGAAATGCAAAGATGTTCCCTGTTGTGTCATTTCTAAGAGTAAAACACTGGAAATAGCCTCAATGTCCAGCAGGAGGAGACAAGGTGACATGAACAGCACAGCCATACCCAAAGCTGCCCCACAGGCAAAGTGGGAGATGGACCCCCTGATATGCAGGAACCTGTCAGGTCTAGAATCTACCCAGAGATGTAAGGAGGCAAAAAAACAAAACAAAACAAAAAAAAACCCTTGTCACACAGGGAGGTTCCCTACCTTATCACTGTAACTAACTATGGCCAACGCTGAGGCTTTTCTCACTCTGGCCAGGTCCTGCGAAGAGTCTCATGTGTTCCTCCCAAGTCCCTCAGCAGGTAAGCTTCTCTGTCATCCCCCTCTCAATGATGAGGAAACTGAGTCCCAAAGAGGTTAAGTTGCATGGTCTGAGTTCAGTGATGAAGCTGTAACAAGTCAGATGTTCTGGTTCCCAGTAGGGGCTCTCAAGCCAGACAACTCCTGTGAGGCCACAGAAAGGGTCTGCGCCTCACTGACATTCTGCTGCAGGGTCAGGGAGTCGAGTGGGCTCAGCTCACTCAGGTCCATGTCCAGCACGGGATGGGCCACGCAGGGCAGAGGCAACAGGGACACCAGGATCTCCACCGTACAGCTAGCCCTGCTATCAGCTGACCCAGTTCCCAAGGACAGTCACTGTCCAGCCCTTCACCCAGACAAGAGGAAACACTCAGGGGCTAAAAATGGAACATCCTCCAACCCCCACAACAAACCTCAGTTCTCTCCTGGCTCTAGGGCCTAGGTTCAGCCCCGGTGAGACCAACCCCTTTCAAGGAGGGCAAGTGGACGTAGGGACTGCGGCTGGGACACAGACCCTCTCCCCCACAGGATGGTGCCCCACCAGGCCTGGTATGTGGAAGACCTGGCTCTACCTTCCCTGCCTCCAGGGCAGCCTTCCCTACCTTGGCCTCTATTTCCATCAGAGCTGGGTCACTGTGGATCATACTGATGGAGCCAGAACCTGCGTGCTACAGCATCCCAGAGCCACATGTGTGCTTGCAGCATACTGGGGAAGTTATGAACTCAGTTCACAGTCGGAGAGCCCACCTAAGTCTCTGTCTACTGATGTATAAAATGGGCATCATAACGGTGCCTGAGTGAGAACTTAATGAGTCAACACCTGCCTAGGAAGAGTGGAAGCCAGCACTGCCACCATCTGAGCAGACACAAGACCCCAAGGGTATCATCATTATCCAAACTCACATAGGCAACAACAACAACAACAAAAACCTCACACAGGAGGGAACCCAGACAGGGCAAACCACTCTTGCAAGGCACATAGCATCCCTACCACATTCTGTAGGTCTTGACATAAAAGACCTCCCCTCCCCACAGCCACTGCTCCACCTGGCCCTTCTTCCCCCCCAACCGCAATACATATTACCATCTGATAAGAGGGTGAGTGTTACCAACATATATTTTTTGTCAGTGCAAACTACCCACACTCCTGAAGGTCGCTGCCACCAGTCAGAGATGCTGGTCTGCGTTGTTCACTGCTGTGTCCCCAGAGGCACAATTGTTAAGTGGCCAAATGGAAATGTGGCCTGCGTAGTTGCTATAGGCTTTGGGGAAACATTTATGACACCTCCCCTAAAAGCTGGATATTACTGTCTGGGCTGGAAAAGAGCCTCAAAGATGCTCACACTATTCTCTGAGGCAGACTGGTGCCAAATGGCTCAAAGCCAAGCCCCAAACCACATGCTAGTCCAGGGAGGACACACAGTGCCAGAACCAAGCAGTCAAACCCACAGCTGGACTGTGGACCCTGAACCCTCTCCATGCACTGCATGCAGGCCAGGAATGGGCAGAGAGCAGGAAAGGCAGGTTACCTGTTCTTCATCATCTCCCCTCCTAGATCCTTCTCTTGCTGCTTGCCAACCTCTGCACATGGGTAAATGATAATGAGAAGGTGCCAGAAAGCCATGGCTTCTTCCCTTGCATGTCAGTGGGCAACAGAGCCATACCCTAATGTGCCCAAGAAAGCCCAAGAGCTGACCAAGCCTGTCCCCCAAATCCCTGCCTTTTTTTAACTGGGCTCCTTAGCACTGTGTAAGTGTATCCTGGATTGCAGAGTCAAGTCCGAGGTTTAAAAGGGCTGCTGACTCCCTTAATGCCAGACCTCGTCCCTCCTTCACTCAGCACCCTCCCACTTTAACCAGAGTAAAAGACAAAATCTTCAACATGTGCCACAGACTGTAAAATTCCCTCCTCCCCAACTTCTGAGTTCACTTCACCCTACCCTTTTCAGCTTACAACCTCTCTCAGAAGTGGTGAACTTTCATGCCCCAGAAATACTCTGCCAAGAAGTCCAAGGCAGGGGCAGGGGTTGCTCATTGGCCAGGCTCCCTCTTTTTTGCCCAGGCTAGAGTGCTATGGTATCATAGTTCACAGAAGCCTTGAACTCCTGGGTTCAAGTGATCCTCCTTCTTCAGCTTCCCGAGTAGCTGGGACTACAGCACCCATCATAATGCTTAGTGTGTCTGTTCTTAGTTTTGTTTTGTTTTGTAGAGACAAGAGTCTCACTTTATCTCCCTTGGTAGAGTGCCATGGCATCACACAGCTCACAGCAACCTCCAGCTCCTGGGCTTAGGCGATTCTCTTGCCTCAGCCTCCTGAGTAGCTAGGACTACAGGCACCCGCCACAATGCCCAGCTATTTTTTGTTGCAGTTTGGCCAGGGCCGGGTTTGAACCCGCCACCCTTGGTATATGGGGCCAGCGCCGCCCATATTTTGTTTAGTTTTCTACATATTTTCTGTTTTTAATAGAGAAAGGGTATTGGTCTTGCTAAAGGTGGTCTCGAACTCCTGAGATCAAGCAATCCACCCAACTTAGCCTCCCAGTGCTAGGATTACAAGTATGAGCTATCGTGCCCAGCCTATGCCTTACTTTCTGTGGGAGGAGAATAAAAACATGAGAAATGGCTACAAGTCCTGGCCTGGGGCTCCGTGAAGCCTCATATATGCTCAAATGCTAGAGGTGACTTTTGTTAACAATCCACTGGCACCAAGAATAAGTCAGAAGACTTACGGATGAGCTCCCTTGTCCCCAACAGGCATAATCAAGACACTCAGCCAGAGTCACCACACGTTCTGCTTGTCCTTGTCCCTACTGCCAAGCCACCCCTCCCTCCCTCCCTGCCTACCTCCCCAGCTGCAGCATTTGCAGATAACAAAGCCAATTCCTCTGGTCCCTGGGACAACACCAAAGCAGTCTGACAGCGACACCCCCTGTCCTCACCGCCACTCTGCACTCCAAGCCAGGAGGGATCCCTGGAGAAAGGATCAGTTCGGGTTCCCTCTAGGAGGCTCTCAGCCAGCATGTGATCAGCCCCAGGGGACTTCTTGGGACCCAGCCCATGACCTGGTATGCAGCAGGAATAAAGGAATAAACTGGGCCCTCGGCTAGCAGCTGCTCTACCAAGCTGGGAGAGCCAGACACTCTTATCTACCACAGGGGTTCCTGACTCATCCTAACTGTGGATTCAGTGTGTGCACTTGGGCCTTTTGCTAGAGAAAGGTTCTTCCCTCCCTCCAAGCTAGTGTCCCTCTACTGAAGCCAGAGCTACAACTGCCAGAGGTCAGGGACTCAAAATTACTGTTCTCCCCAGTACCTAGTAACACAGTAGGTGCATGATACAAATTTATAAAACAACCTAGTACAAAGCATTACATGCTGGCCAGGTGCAGTGGCTCACGTCTATAATCCCAGCACTTGGAGAGGCTTAGGCGGGTGGATTGCTGGAGCTCAGGAGTCAAGACCAGCTTGAGCAAGAGCAAGATGCCATCCGACTATAAAAAGAACAACAGGCCCAGCGCCTATAGCTGAGCAGCTAGGGGGTCAGCCATATACACTCAGAGCTGGGAGAGTCAAACTTAGCCTGGGCCTGCCAAACAACACTGTCGACGACAACCAAAAAATAGCCGGACATGTGGCAGACACCTGTAGTCCCAGCTGCTTGGGAAACTGAGGCAAGAGAATCACTTAAGCCTAAGAGTTTGAGGTTGCTGTGAGCTGTGATGCCACAGGGTGACAGCTTGAGATTCTATCTCAAGAAAAAAAAAAAAAAAAGCCAAGCATTGTGGCAGGCACCTGTAGTCCCTGCTACTGGGGAGGGTGAGGCAAGAGGATCACCTGAGCCCAAGAGTTTGAGGCTGCTGTGAGTTATGATATCATAGCACTTTACCAAGGCGACAAAGTGAGACTCTATCGCAAAGGGGGAAAAAAAAAAGAAAGAAAACACAAAGCATTATGTGCTGGCAGACTGAAGTGGCTCATACCTATAATCCTAGCACTCTAGGAGGCTAAGGTGGGTGAATTGCTTGAGCTTAGGAGTTTTGAAACCAGCCTGACCCTGTCTCTAGTTAAAAATTGAAAAAGTGGCTCGGCACTTGTGGCTCAACGGGCTAAAATGCCAGCCATGTACACCTGAGATGGTGGGTTTGAATCCAGCCTGGGTCCTCCAAACAACAATGGTAGCTGCAACCAAAAAAAAATGGCCGGGCATTGTGGCGGGCCCCTGTAGTTCCAGCTACTTGGGAGACGGAGGCAGGAGACTTGCTTGAGCCCAGGAATTGAAGGTTGCTGTGAGCTGTGATGCCACAGCACTCTATCCAGGGTGACAGCTTGAGGCTCTGTCTCAAAAAAATAAAAATAAAAATGGAAAAAGTACCCAGGCATCGTGGTGGTGCCTATAATCCCAGCTACTTGGGAGCCTGACACAAGAGGATCATTTGAGCCCAAGAGTTTGAGGTTGTTGTGAGCTATGATGCCACTCAACCCAGGGTGACAGAGTGAGACTCTGTCTCAAAACAAACAAACAAACACCAAAGCATTATATGCTCTAGCCTAGAAAGATATCACCTCTGTGATGGATCCCCAAGTGGGTCCCCACTGTGCTAAACAGCTGATCCTCCATGCAGGGCCCTTATAGGAGACAGTCAAAAGTACATGCTATCACCTTCTTGGGGTCAGGCCACATGGGGCACTCTCAAGCCTGGGACTCTACCATTTTGAAAGTACTTACAGAGATCAACTTGGTCAGAAGATGGCCCTCCCTTCCCTAAAGGCAGAACTGTCATGTGCCTGCTGGCATTTCTTAAGAATTTCAAAATGGGGCGGAGCCTATGGCTCATAGAGTTAGGGCGCTGGCCCCATATACTGAGGGTGTATACTGAGTGGCTGGGTTCAAACTCGGCCTCAGATGAACTGCAAAACAGAAAATAAGCTGGGTGTTGTAGTGGGCGCCTGTAGTCCCAGCTACTCGGGAGACTGAGGCAAGAGAATTGCCTAAGCCCAGAAGTTGGAGGTTGCTGTGAGCTGTGTGATGACACTGCACTCTACCGAGGGCGATAAAGTGAGACTCTGTCTCTACAAAAAAGAATTTCGAAATGCTCACGTTCTGCTGGGAAAACCTGCCTCCTGCCCATCTGGCACAAAGTATTGATCAGGGAGGTCTCTCCCAAGCATCAGTACCAGGAGGGCAGGGATGTCTACCCTTTTTGCCCTCATAGGGCTGGCACCCAGATAAGAAGAGAGGGAAGAGAGAGTGCCTAGGGTGCCTTGTGGCTCATTGACCTAGCAACACTCACTTTCCCCATGATGAAAGGGGACAACACAGACCCCGGTGCCAGAGCTCCCATAAGAATGCAGTGAAATCCCACAGGTTTCCCACAAGCAGCTTAGCTGTCCATCTTGGGGAAACTCGAGAGGCTACCCTGGGGGTTCCAGCAATTTCCACAGAGGGGCTATGTCCTGGATCATCTTCCCTCACTCCCACACCAGCAAAGAACAGAATGATAAGGCTAACCACTGATGGTAGGGAGACAGTATCTGTCTTCCCCAAACCTGGCACTGGCAGGTGTACCCAGGAGGAACAGCTTAGATGCACCAAGGACACCCCAAGGGCCACAATATCCAACCGCTCACACAGCACTTTTCAGAACATTCAGCCAATCAAGCATGGGGCGCAACACACAGCACTTTCTATGTTTGTTTGGCCTTTAAGCTCTCTCTGATCTGAGACAAATCATGAACATCTCTTAGTCTAGGCCACATTGCATTTGGGAAGGTGACAGCCTGGCTGGCATCACAGCCATCCCCCAGCCTGATACACAGCAGCACGGCTTCCTCTTTCAGGAATAGGGCTGTGGACAGAGTCTGTCAGGATTCTAGCAGGGCCCTGCCAGGGCCAGGCTCACAGGCTCACTGAGGGAAGGTGCTGAATAAAGTAACCCTGTCCACTTGGTGAGAAGTGGCATAGCAGCCCTTAGTGCATCCTCAGACACTCAGTCAGGGCTGATGGTGGCACTTACTGGGTGCCAGGCAAAAAAAAGTGGGCATCTCTGCCCTCCTGGTGCTGACACTTGGGAGAGACCATTAATAAACCACAAGAGCAGGATGATGTCACATGACACGTGCTATAGGGGAACAAAAGTAGAGTGACCCGGTTGTGGTAGAGATGGGAGTCATAGAGTGACCCGGTTGTGGTAGAGATGGGAGTCACCTAGTCGAGAAGGAGGAAGACTGGGCCAGAGTGTTCCATGTAGGGAGGACGCCTGTGATGGAGACAGACAAGCTGGGCCAGAGAATCAGCATGGAGATGGTGGCCTAGGGATCCGGAGGAGGCAAGGTCCCAGGGATCAGAAAAGCCCAGTCAGGGCCATAAAACCATGAGAAGCAGCCCAGATCAAATTGTGACTCCAGTGGGAATTCTAGAAGTCAATCCTGACATTTCTTCTCTGGCTAGGTGAGCACAGACCAAAGTCAAGGTCAAGGCAGTGGATGGGGTGCTCATGAAGCCTCCTCATCCACATTCCATATAGAACACTGACTAGTACCTGGGGCTTAAGAAGCTCAGAGTTCACCTACAGGCCATCAAACATCCTGGGGGTTGTGGTTAGCTGAAATTTTTAGGTAATTTTTAAACTAAGCTGGTTATGGGGCAGCACTTGTGGCTCAGTGGGTAGGGTGCCAGTTCCATATACCGAGGGTGGCAGGTTCAAACCCGGCCTCGGCCGAACTGCAAAACAGAAAAATAGCTGGGCATTGTGGTGGGTGCCTGTAGTCCCAGCTACTCGGGAGGCTGAGGCAAGAGAATCGCCTAAGCCCAGGAGTTGGAGGTTGCTGTGAGCTGTGTGATACCATGGCACTCTACCAAGGGTGTTAAAATGAGACTCTGTCTCTACAAAAATAAAATAAAATAAAATAAAATAAAAATGAAAATACATTAAGTTGATTATATGTAATGGTTCACTGAGACCACTTTGAATAAGTGGAATCAGGAATCACTGGATGTCACAGGAGTCAGAAAGGTGGACCCAAGCCTTCCCTTTGGGGCCCTGTCTTTGGACTCCAACCTCACAGGAGGAAAGAGGCATATCACAGCCAAATAGGGTTCCGTGGCCATGAAGAAGGCACTGTGATCACTCCCATTTTACAGACAAGGAAACCAAGGCACAGAGATGGGAGGTACTTACCCAGGTCTCTGGCCAACAAAGGATGGCAGCCTGGCTCCAAGTTCAGTCACCAAGAGCCAGCTTAATGAATTTTCAATCTCTAGGAGTAACACAGCCCCACATAACCCCAGGGCCCCTTAAGCCCACCAGTCAAAGTTCTACTATGTACCCATCATCCCTCCCTCCTGTTAGTAGGACCACTCACCCACCTGCCCCTGCTCAAATGCCTCTGCTGTTTAGTGCCTGGTGGAGAGGTCACCCTAGGCTGCCCTTCACACACTCAAACTCTCACCCACATATACACACATTCCTGACACTGCCTGGGCCAGGCCCCGTCACCTCTTGCCTGGTGCCACACCAATCTCTCTACCTCTCCCCACCCTTGTCCACCCTGCCTGTTTCTGTTCTCACCTCCTGAACACAGCAGCCAGAGGGCTGAGCTGGTCTCTCCCTGAGAGGCACCTGATGTGGGGAGCTGTGAGCTAGGAGCCATACACGGCGGGGGGTGTCACACACATGTGGAACTCTTCCTACACCCTACACCCGACCCAACAGGATCCAACTATGTGTTCACCTCCACCAGGGTTGCCAACCCATCCTCAATGGCCCCCACAACTTTAGCAAACTACTCCTGCCACTTTTAGGGTGCCTGGCCTTGGCATTGGCCCCCAAGGTCATTCTCCACTAGCAGCCATAGGGATCTAGTCAAGATACTCCTGAGCCCAAGGCCATGTGTCTCTAGAGTGGGCTCAAGGCAGGGCTTTAAAGACAACACTCCCATGTGCCCTCAGGCAAGTGTCAAGGAAGCCCCAGTGCCCTCTAAGGTGGGAATGTTAGGAACACAGATTTACTCCTTGGGCACCTAGCAGGTGCTCCTACCCTTGGTGCCTAGCCAGCAGAGGCTCTTCACAAGATTCTCTCCCCTTGTCCCCTCCATGTTTTAAATGACATGGTCTTCAGGGCAAGGCAGGCACCATTATCTTTACTGTCCCCAGCAGCAGTCTCTCCCTAGAAGCCAGGATTGGAACCAGAGCAGTCTTAGCTCCCCCACCTCCCCATCCCCAGCAAGGGCAGGCTTTCCAAGGGTGGCTGGGGACCAGCGGCCTTGGCAACGTCACAGTGGAACTCATTAAAAATGTAGATTCTCAAGATCGCTCCCCAACCAGCTGAATGAGAAACAGAAACCCATGTGGGCCAAGCTCCAAAGCATCTGAAATTCTCTGCTCTACCCTACCCTTTTCTATTAAAAAGGATTGGACAACTGACCTCAGGGCAAGCATCCACCCTCGCTCGGCCCTGGCCTATGACATAGCACAGCTCGTAAGGAAGAGAGGCACCTATCAGCGACTGGCTCTCCCTGGGACCACGCCCACCCACGGGGGTAGGTGGAGCCTAGGACAGAGGTGGGAAGGCTGGACATGGCATGACTGAGGTGAGATCTGTCTGGGTAGAGATCCCAGATTTGCGGCTCCTGTGGAACCTAGCTAAGCCTTAGTTTCCCCATGTGCAAAACAGGGGTGTGCTAGTGCCTCTGGCAATTATCTATCAGCGCTTAAAGGATAGATTGGTACACAATGAGTGCTGATATTCCAGGGCAGTGGGGAACTATAGGGAGACCCTCCTGAATCTGGAGAAAAGAAGCCCTGCCCCCACCCCCACCCCCCCACCCCCAGCTTCTGGCTCCAGATGCTTTCTGAGGAGGCCCAAGTGAGTTTTGGGCTGGGCCACACAACTACCTCAAGTCAGCCTTGTGTAAGAATAGAAATAAATTGAGGCTGAGGAGAGAGAATAGGAAAAAGCCCATATATGGGTCACTCTGTGTTGAGTGGGCTGGGTCTCTACCAACAGTCAATGCCTATTAATCAGAGATGGTGGGAAGATTGCTCTTATGAAAAGAGGTGACATGACAAATAAGTGTAGCACAGAGGAGCTATAAAACCAGCCAGATGTCTGGGAACAACTGACAGCATATTGAGTAGACACTGGGACTCAGAAAACATGCAGGAATGATTCCTGTTCTTCAACATGTGGCTCTGACAATATAGGATAGTGTCCTTATTGCACAAGGAGGTATACTTAAGCCCTAGAATGGACAAGAACCATGTCTGCTCCTGAATTTGAAAGGGTTCAGCAAAAATGTGTTATCTATGAGATATGGAAAAATAATTCGGCACCTGGCATCCTGGCCACAGTTGAGGGCCTGTGGTGTGTGTGTGTGGGGGGGTGTTCACTGAGCTGTTTTTCAACTTCCCCAGGCTGGTAAAACATGAATTCAAAACCAAACCACAGCCCAGGATCCAAGTTCCACCCTCAGGCCTGGATCTTCCGGGGCACAAAGACCACCACATTCATTTCCAGCTGTAGCTGTGGGCTGCCCCACCATACCTGTTTTTGAGAAGATGAGCTGCAGAACAAGAGGCCGCCGGGTGACAATTCCTGAACCACGGGGAAGGAAGTCCCTGTGAAGGGGGAAAGGGACAGAAATTATTCACAAGTCCTGTGCAGGGGGGCAGGAAGTGTGACTACACATGGTGCAGCAATGTCTTGCAATTTGGGTGACCTCGACAATGACATCAACCCGAGCTAGGCCCTAGGGAACAATCAGGTCTTGGAAGATCTGGGTTAAAGGTCACAGCCAATGGAACTATTTCCCTCAGTACCCCCGTACGCTCAGGGCCATTTTACTTCAGAAGGATCTGGACAATATTGCCCACATTCAAAAGATAAATACATTTCATACATGTATAAAATCAATATAATGTCATATGTAAGACATAAAAGTGAAATAAAATTAGTTAATGGCACAATATGATGTTATGTCCAAAAGTGACACATTGATAAGAATCAGAAGGCAAATGAGAACAGGAACCAATGGCAGACAGAGAGCTTTCTAGGGTGATGAAAATGTTCTAAAACTGGACTGTGATGATCTTTTCTAAAATTTGTGGCAAATATACTAAAAATCACTTATTTTAAAATGGGTGAATTTCATACTATGAAAACCCCTTAACAGAGCTGCATAAGAAAAATAAATATCCTGTGTAAGGCTTGGTGCAGTGGTGTGTGTTTGTAGTTCCCACTACTCAGGAGGGAGGATCAATTAGGCCCAGTAGTTCAAGTCTACCCTGGGCAACCTAGCAAAACCTCATTCCCATTAAAAAAATCCTATGTATCACATATTTCACAATGGAACTGCAAGCAGGCACAGCCACCCTAGAAGACAGGAAGCAGGCTTGCACCAACTCAGCAGTGAAATGCCTGTATTCCAGCAAGCAGGAAGAACAATAGCAATTCCATACCATGAGAAAGGAAAATGAAAGTGTCCAGCCAGGCACTGAAGTAGGATCTGTGTGATCAGAGTACATTGAAACCTCACAAGGGACACTGATGTTTCATATGAAATGGCAAAAGATGGGCGGTGCCCGTAGCTCAGTCAGTAGGGTGCCAGACACATACACCCAGGCTGGCGGGTTTGAACCCAGCCCAGGACAGCTAAACAACAATGACAACTGCAAAAAAACAAATAGCCAGGCGTTGTGGCAGGTGTCTGTAGTCCCAGCTACTCCAGGGGCTGAGGTGAGAGGATGGAATAAGCCCAGGATTTTGTGGGTGTTGTGAGCTAGGCTGACCCCACAGCACTCTAGCTTGGGCAACAAGACTCTTGTCTCAAAAAAAAAGGGCAAAAGTTTCTAGGCTCAGGAAATTTCAAACAGTATTTGCACCTAGATGGATGTTTGGAGGACACATGAGTATTGGGCAGATATGCCCCCCCACCGAGTGCCACTGGCACTACTGTCCTCCTGAGTAGGAGAGTAGGCCAACCAGTGTTGGGAATCCTTGATGAGGGCCCTGTAGGGTCTTGGGAGATGCTGGTTCCCTGGGAGCATGGGACAGGGGCACAGATGCACTCTTGCCACACACATTGCACCGTGAGGTTCCCGTCTTGTCAGCTGCTTCTATAACACTTCCTCTGGCTGGGTGCATGGATGACCACCCACAGTCTTGAGGGGCTTGAGGCCCCACCTGTGCAATATGGGGATCTTGATGGGTGACAGGGCTCTGAGGGCCCCCACAGGAACAGCCTAAAGTGAACATGATGGGGAAATGGGGATGGCAGGGCTGGGGATCACAATCAGGTAACCTGGTCATCATTCCTATAGCAAGGCCATTAAGTGGGATTTAGTGACAGCCAGGGGTGACTGCACTGACTCAGGGGAATAATGACAAGGGTCAGATCAAGGGATGGCAGGTAGGGATATGGCAGAGGGCTAACCCTGGACAGATCTGCAGTGGCTCATGAGGTGCACAGCAATGACCTAAGAACAGGCTGGATGGAGCACAGGCTAGTATGGGGGACCTGAGATGAGGGAGAGGCCCTGAAGACTTAGGAGAACCTTTAGGGGGTAAAGCCCTGGCCTCTCCAGTCCTGGGATGCTATATGTCCTCAAACTGTGCTCCCCAGAATGACAAACAGGAGAAGGCACCACCTGCCCCACATTGAACATGTCATACCACATGCACCACTTTACCCAACACCCTGAGCTGTGCTTTCCTCCCAGCAGCCTCCTGTTTGGACAATGAGGAGATGGAGGCATGAGGAGACCATATGATGTAGCCAAGCATACAGTCCAGGTTCCCCAAGAGAAGACACACATTTATCCCTACCTCCTCAGCACCTGGGAGGTGTGGAGACACAGAGGGCATGGATGCAAAGAACACATACTATGGAAGTAAGAAGGTAGGGTGCTGAGAGTGGTCGTGCAGGGTTCACGGAGAAGAGGGGATGGGGCAACAAGACATGGAATTAGGAGGCAGGATGAAAGAAAGACCAAGTGGCCACATGGGGTCATGAACCCCAAAGTTGGCTTGTCACCATAGCCCTCAGCAAAGGGGGCATTCCTGTTTCTCCCCTTCACAGAGGACACTATTGACACTATGCTCTCCTCAGGCTCTTAACCTTGCCAACACCACACCAAACCCTGGCCCTGACCCCACCCTGAACCCCAGGCCATCTGGCTGACAGCAGGTACCTGTGAGACAGCAACAGAAGCATCCAGCACTGCCAGGGATGTAGTGTTTCAGAACCCGTTAGCACCAGCCCTGACACAGAATCTCCAGCAACGTGACAGCACATGCCTTTTGCAAGAATACCACTGCTCCACCCCGTACTGACTTCTTTATTCAGGGCGGGACAGGGTCTCACTCTGTTGCCTAGCTAGAGTGCAGTGGCACAATCACAACTTACTGCAACCTCAAACTTCTGGGCTTAAGCGATCCTCCTGTCTCAGCTCCCAAGTTGCTGGAACTACAGGTATGAGTCATTTTGTCCAGACTGAATCTCAATGACTATTTCTGAAGTGTGCAAGTGAAACACATCAGTGACGAAACAATACAGGATCAGCATATAAACAGAATCACAAGTATCCTGTCTGCATGGGATCTCCATGCTTGTTGAGTGTGTCTGAAGTTCATTACTTTTCAGGCTGGCCACAATGGCTCACGTCTGTAATCCTAGCACTCTGGGAGGCCGAGGTATTTCCAGCTTGGGGCCATTATAAATAACGCTGATCTGAACATTCCCATACATGCCATTCATAGAAATATATCCTTGTTTCTCTTGCTGAGTCACAGGATATACTTGAACTTGAACCAACAAAACTAGTCTTTGGTGATAGAAATCAGAGCAGTGGTTCTCTTTTTGGAAACTGAAAAGACCAAGAAGTAACTTTCTGAGATAAAGATGACATCTTATATCTTTATCTGACCAGTAGCTACTAGGGCATAAGCGTTTATGAGAAAATCAAGACATATACTTAAGACTTATGCAATTTATAATATCCAAGGAAAATCTCAGAAAAAGGTCACAAATAAGTCCAGGAGGACATGCTCATAAAGATTTAGACACAGGCTCAGCGCCTATGGTTCAACAGGCTAAGGCACCAGCCACGTACACCTGAACTGGCGGGTTCGAATCCAGCCCGAGCCTGCCAAACAATGACCGCTGCAACCAAAAACTGGCCGGGCGTTGTGGCGGGCGCCTGTGGTCCCAGCTATTTGGGAGGCGGAGGCAGGAGACTCGCTTAAGCCCAGGAATTGGAGGTTGCTGTGAGCTGTGATGCCACGCACTCTATCCAGGGTGACAGCTTGAGGCTCTGTCTCGAAAAAAAAAGATTTAGACACAAAAGTACAGAGTAGCCATTCCAATAAAATTTGCACACAAAGCTGGGTGCAATGGCTCACACCACTGGTTCCAGATACCTGGAAGGTTGAAGTGGGAGGATCACTTGAGTCCAGGAGTTCCAGACTGACCTAGCAAGATCTCATCTCTACAAAAAAGTCTGAAAAATTAGCTAAGCTTAATGGCATGCATCTATGGTCCCAGCTACTCAGGAGGCTGAGGCAGGAGGATCGCTTGAGCCTTAGGAGTTCAGGGTTGCAGTGAGGTATGATCATATCACTGCACTCAAACCTGGGTGACAGAGTTCCCATCTCTGATAATACTAAAAATTTGCTCATGGAATGATTACCACCTTGTTGGCTTTCTAATGAGAAGCAAAATTCAGATCTTAAAGAATTTTAAAGCCCAGCAAGGGGGTAGTAGATAAATATAAATTATGGACTATCTATGCCATTGTCCACGTATACACACGAAAAAGGGCCTGCCATCTCTGGATTGGGAACTTCCTTCTGGATATATACTAAGTGAGAAAAAAAGGAAAGGTTTGTACTGTTTAGTTTTACTATTTTAAAAAAAGGAAAAAAGAAAAAAAGAAAGAAAAGGTTCACAAGAATGGCTGTGTTTTGCTACTAAGAAAACCAAAAAAGAAACAAAATGGAACTCTGAATGGGGCCTGACTGGAAGTGAGTCACTGCACGTTCTAGAATATCTTTGAGTTTTCTATCATGCACATTGTGTTTCCAATTCCCAACAATCACCTTTTTTAAAAAAAATAGAGTAACTAGTTGGGTGCCATAGCTCAGTGGTTAGCGTGCCAGCCCCACACCAGGGCTGTGGGTTCAAAACTCATCTGGGCCTAATTAACAACAACAACAAAAAACAACAACAGAGTAACTCATAGCTGTTAGGTGCTCACTATATGAACTTTCCCTGGATTAAGCCATTTAAATATGACAAGATCCAACAAGATATGTCTGTTAGCTCCACTTTACAGATGTGACAAAGGCCCAGAGGTTGGACATTACCCAAGGTCACACAGCATCTGGGAGAGGTGGGAACACAGATTCAAACCCATGGCAGCTGAGCTCCCTGACCAAGCTACCTAGGTGGGTGTGACTAAAGTGGATGCCTCCGGCAACACTCTCAGCCAGGGCCAGGCTTTGAACTACTGGTGTTTGTGTTTGCTGTACTATAACTGTGCTTTGGGTGTGTCTTTTCTGAGGTGCCAGGCACCATGAAGACAATGGTGATGTCCCAGAAGGCGGCAGCATCCAGTACAGACAAGGGACATTCAGAGCCTCAAAAGAACATGGCGAGTATGATGCCTAAGGGAATACTGAGAGCTCCAGGCTCAGGCAGGAGAAGGACCTGTTTGGGGGCTGAGGCTACAGCAGTGAGTCAGAATAAGAGAGGGCACAACCAAGGCCAAGGAGGCAGAGACTCAGGTCAAAGTTGGGCAAGTGTGTGGGGCCCCAAACAGTAGCCTGGGATTCATCCAACTACACTCCCAGGAGCTCCTGGACTCCTGGGTGCAAAGGGCAGCAGCACCACCCTCAAACTGGACAGTCCCCCAGAAACCTCCCAGGAGCTCAGTGAGAAGGGCCTGGCCCCCAGGTCCGGCTAGAACACAGGTCTCAGGCTTTTCCAAAAGCTCCTCCCAAGTAGCTCTGCCCGAACACTGTGCACCTTGCTGGAAGTGACTTTAAGCCTCAGTTCTCTGCTTCCTCCTTCCCAATCCCAGATACATTCAATGAATACAGAAAGCCACCTACCCTACTCCACTCTCTTCCCTACTGCCACCCTGTGTTTAGGCTGTCCTGACTTCCAAAGTCAGCTCAGCTACCTTCATGCTGTGTGACTGTGGGTTGGTTTCCCTGCCTCTCTGGTATTAGAGGCTGAGGCAGGATTGTTTGAGACCAGTCTGGGCAACACAGTGAAATCCTATCTTTAATAAAAAAAAATTTTTTTTTTTTTGGTCGAGACAGAGTCTCACTTTATCACCCTCGGTAGAGTGCCGTGGCGTCACACAGCTCATAGCAATCTCCAACTCCTGGGTCTAGGCGATTTTTTTGCCTCAGCCTCCCAAGTAGCTGGGACTACAGGCGCCCACCACAATGTCCGGCTATTTTTCTGTTTTGCAGTTCAGCCAAGGCCAAGTTTGCACCCGCCACCTTCAGTATATGGGGCTGGTGCGATGAGCCACTGGCGCCGCCCCACGTTTTTTGTTTTTTTAAATTAGCCAGGCATGGTGGTACACACCTATAGTCCCAGCTACTCCGAAGGCCAGTGCAGGAGAAGTGCTTGAGGCCAGAATTCCAGGTTATAATGAGCTATGATCACAACACTGGAGAACCCTGAAGTCTCCTCTGGGATCTCTCTGGAACTTTTCTGACTTCTCACCCCTTGCAAGGTCTGTTTCCTCCACCAGGAAACCCTTCCTCACAGGTCTTGTCCACTTCGCCGTGGGCAGATGCTGTGGCTTGTGTCCCTCCTCCCAAATGCAAGCCCCTTCCCACTCCCACTAATACAGCCTCTGGGGTGGAGGCAGTCTACTCAGTGATAGGGCAGGACATCCACACCTGGCTGGTTCACTGCTAAAATCTCTAGCTCCTAGATCAGTGCCTGAAGAACAGGTGCTCATTAAATGCTTGTTGAATGGACAGTAGAAATATGGACATTGGGGCCAGACAGCACAGGTTCCAAGCCTAGCTCTGTGCTGGACAGGTGTGTGGCCCTGCACAGGTCTCTGCCCCTCTGTGGGCATTGGCTCCGCCATCTGTAGGATGCAAAGATGCTATACATACTTTGTGGAGGGTCCAGGCAGCTGTGTGGCCTGGCTTGAGTCATTTCACCCTGCCAGAGCCTCCATTGCTGAGCTCTAAAATATGCCACCTCTCCCTGGAAGAGGAGGAGGGCTCCAAAAGGGTGACAGGCAACAGGGAGGGAGAAGTACAGCTAGGAGGTGGCACCCCATCGTGCTGGGAGAGAAACAGGATAGTTTTCAGATAGATCAGAAGCCTGGATTATTTATTTTCTCACCAATTCTTTTTTTTTTTTTTTACATTTTTTGGCCAGAGTTGGGTTTGAACCAGCTGTCTCTGGTATATGGGGCTGGCACCCTACTCCTTGAGCCACAGGCTCCACCCAGGATTATTTATTTTCAATCTTTTGAATAGAGTATAAGGCCCCAGTGGGAGCTCTGTGACTTTCACCTCCCATAAGGGGACAGTCGTGGTTAGTGCAGGGACAGCCCAGGCCCTAATCTCCAAGGCCTTCCCAGGGAAGGGAGAACAAACAGATAAATAAGCAGAAGGTGACATAGGAGGTGACCCCAAGCTGGTGCTCAGGGGCCAGGCCATACTACACTTGAGCAACCTGGAGATAGTAGAGGCTGGCCAAAAGCCCTGGGCAGGGATCTCTTCCTCATCACCATATGTCTATGGGTTCATTCAGGCAATTTCTCAAAGCCTGAATGTGGCTGGGTGGACTCATAAAATACCAGGGGCAGACTTGAGCATGGTGCTAGTGGTGGCCATAGGAATAGCGCTCAGCAGGTTTCACACACTCCAGGCCCCTGTCCACACCTAGCCTCTCCTCCCAGAGCTCTTGTAGGGCCTTCTGTCAGGCCGGTTTTAACCCCATCTTAGGGGACATCTCAGCAAATCCATCCCAAAGGGACGGTGCCAGGAACTAATACCTCCATTTCACAGATGGGAAGACTAGGGCTCAGAGTTTCAGGATTTGTCCAGGCTCCTCAGCAAGGGAAGAGCAGAGCCCAGACAGGAAGGCAATGGGACACTACAGAGGTATATTCCCCAGTCACCCTTACCCACCCAGGGGCCTCCTTTGTGGTTTTGCTAGAGCAGAAATACAGCTCTATACTCAGCCATGGAGCCTTCACGTGAGACACACACACACCCCCAAGACCCTATCCTAGCCCTGCCTCACCCCAAATGCCTATTGGTTCCTTCCCACAATGTCCATTGGTCACTTGGCATGGACGCCCAGCCCATACTCAGGGACCTCAAGCAGGTGCTGTGCATCCTTGTCATCACACCAAGGGGCAAGCAAGGGAGCATGTCCCTAACTCAGGCTGCACACCTGGGGTTTCTCCCATGCTGTCCAGCAATAAGCACTGGTGGTTTCACCTTCGAATGGAGCCTGAATCCACCCACTTTCCCCTACATCCAAGGCTGTCGGCAGGTCCCATTATCACCTGCCTAGACCAGTGTAGTTGCACCCTTCTTCCATAGATAGTCTATCCCTCCAGAGCGGGCACAGAGCACCTGGGTACACCAAGTCAGCACATTTTCCTCTTGTTACGAGCCCTCCCAGGGCTCCCACCTCATTCAGGGTCAAAGTTCAAGTCCTCTCTGTACCTCACCAGGCTCTGCAAAACCTGCCACCCCCAGTCCCGTCACCTCCCTATCCTCACCTCCCCCTACTTATCCCTGGGCTCTGCTCCAGTCACACCAGCCTCCTCGCAGGGCCCTGCCTCCGGCCCTTTGCACAGGTTGCCCCGTGGGCCTGAACATTCACATAGTAGACAGCTTCCTCCCTGCCCCCAAGTGGAACACCTCCCTCTCTCACTCAACACCATGCTCAGTTCTCAATGCCAGTCCTACGTGACACTTCCCAGTTTCCTGATTCATTCACACGGCTGGTATCCCTGCTCCCTCCTCACAACATCCCTGCTCCCTCCTCATAACGCATTAGATTGTCAGCCTCAGGGAAATAAGGGGTCCAGTCTAGCATGTTGGTGGCTCTCTCCCCAGCTCCCAATACAGAGCCGGGCATGAGGCAGGTAACCAAAGTTGGTAAAATGAAGAACCAAATCAGCCATTTTGCAGATGGGAAACTGAGGCTTTGACAGTGCCTACAGGGTTATATCTTATCCACTCTGCTCTTCACAACATTCCCAGCCAGCATCTCCTCCTTCCCTAGGAATCCTGTCCTTCCTAGAGCGAGCCCAGCCCTTGGCACTTAGCATTAGTATCACCTACTCCCTGGTTTCATCTGAGGGACAGGCCAGACTGGCACCAAAAGCAGGAAGTGGCCTGTGGCAATTTGTAGTTGTGGCTCTGGGACTCTCCAAACTCTACTGCAATACAGATACCATCATTTCCTTTCTGGGCAGGTCAGGTCAACTTTTGGTGCCTCAATTTCTCCATTTGTTAAGTGGAGATATAATGCCACTTGTCCCAGATGGGAATTGGAAGGTTTTGCGGAAAGAGTACCCCCCTTCCAATAAAAATAAAAATACATGGGACTAGGATCACAACCTTCCTCTACTCATAACCTTGAGGGCTCCAAATGGCTCCTATAGCCTTGTCACTCCCCTGCCCTAACTCCCTCCCTCCCTCTAGAGAGGAGACAAAACATGTTCCTCCTTTGGGCCTTTGCATGTGCCAGTCACATGCCTTGAGTGACCTTCTGCTCCAAGCATTTCAATAATCCTTGCTCCCTGTGGTTATCCAGGCCTCAGGTCAGAAGCCATCTCCTTAGAGGCCTGACTGTCCCCTGCTTATCCCCACTCCGAGGGCAGCTAAAGGCAGAAGTGATAGCTGCTCTCTCCCTAGTACCCAGATTGCAGGTACACAGCAGACATCTCACATTTGACAGCTCCCTGCAGCAACCCATCGTGACCTAAATGCCCATTACTAGGGAACTGGCTAAATCAATATTAGGAACTAGTCTGGGAAGTAATCTAGGCTGCAGCGCTAAAAAGCCAAGTGCAATGAGCACACTAGAGCATACCTGGAAGATGATATCCTCCAATTTGGCGTCACAGCTCATAGCAACCTCAAACTCTTGGGCGTAAGTGATCCTCTTCCCCCAGCCTCCCGAGTAGTTGGGACTATAGGCACCCCCGCATAACACTTGGCTATTTTTTTTGAGACAGGGTCTGGTATTCATTTTCTACAGAGAGAGTCTCTATCACCCAACCCGAGCTGGAGTGCAGTGGCACAGTCATAGTTCAATATAGCCTGGAATTCCCAGCCTCAACTGAGCCTCCTCCTCCCCCTCCAAGCGGCTGGGACTACAGGCATGAGCCACCACACTGGGCTATTTTCTAATTTTTTTTTTTTTTTTTTTTGGTGGAACAGAGTCTCAAGGTGTCACCCTGGATAGAATGCTATTGCACCATAGCTCACGACAACCTCCAACTCTTGGGCTCAAGCAATCCTCTTGCCTCAGTCTTTACATTTTTAGTAGAGAAGGGGTCTTACTTTATCTCAGGCTGGTATTGAACTCCTGAGCTCAACCAGTCCACCCACCTCAGCCTCCCAGAGGCGCAAAGCTACCATGCTCAGCCAATTTTCTAATTTTTTTGTCCAGGCAGGGAATCTTACTATGTTGCCCAGGCAGGAGTTCCTCCCACCTCCTCCCACCATCAGCCTCCCCAAATGCTGGATTCACAGGCATGAGCCATCATACCCGGCCTAATCTGGGGTTATTCTATGCATGCTCATGTTTCTTGCCTGTGTATGAATATCAGGCTTGGTAGAGGCCATGTGAGGAGGGATAACAGGAAACTTCACTTTATAGTTTCCAACGTGATTTGAATTTCAGTCTTTTATAGCATTTTTTATAACTTTGACAACTTTGATCACAGGCAAATATCTACCTTGTAACTTCTCAGTTGTACTGAGAAGCCCCAAAGTAAATGCTGGCCAAGCAGCATTTTTGGTAGTAGTTACTGTTGTTTGGCGGGCCTGGGCTGGATTTGAACCCACCAACTCTGGTGTATATGGCTGGCACCCTAGCTGCTTGAGCTACAGGCGCTGAGCCTCAGGCAGCATTTTCAAGGGTGACGGGTAAATGACTCCAATTTGGAAACCCAGAACTCCCAACTCTACCCTATAAGGCTGTCTTCAAAGTGGTCCCAACTTAGCCATATTGCAGAGACACCTTGCATTCTCTGCCCCGTCCTGCTGCTGGCCATCTGTGTGACCTTGACAGCAAAATTTCTGTCCAGGCCAGGTGCCCTGCTCTGTAAAACAAGGTGGTAGTGTTGGGGGTTAAGGAGTGAAGATGAGTAGGGGGTACAAAGTGAATTTTCACCACCTCTGCAGACCTTAATGTGAATTCCCAGCTCAGCAATCGTCCCCACCCAGAGGGCCCAAATAAACCACTGAGGCACCACTGAGGGGTCCTAGTGTTCCAGAGTAAGCCTCTGAGCGGGGCCCTTCCCTTCCAGGAGAGTGGGCAGTACCCTCTACCAAACATCTCCCCTTCCCTCCGTGTCAGAGCCTCTCCCAGCATGAGGAAGCCATGCCACAGAAAACAGCACAGGACCACCTAGACCACAGTGTTGCACTTTCCTTCCTCCCTATCCCACCACAAAAGTTCCCCTCTCAGCAGATGCCTTCAACACCCCCAGAAGCTTCCTTCCTCCCACTCCTGGCATCACCCTATGTCCTGAGGTGAGATCCCTTGGAACAGGGGCCTCCCTCAGTCTCTGCCCTGTGGGCTTTTCAAACAAAGTCGGGTTACACCTTGCAGTGTGCTTAAATTCCACTCATGCTTTCCACTGGGCCTGGAACAAAGTCCTGAAGCCCTGTTTCCTCCCAGTGACCCTCAAGCCCCTGATATTCCCAGTTCCTTCCTGTGGCTCCAGTGACCCTCAGCCCCTCAAGGTGCAACAACCCAGTAGGCACATTCCTGTCCCATGGCCAACACCTTCACCTGGACAGCTCTGCCACCAGATACCCACATGGTGCCCTCCGCTCTTCCTTCAGATGCTGGCTCTGAAGATAGGAAGGCAAGTCTCAAGTTCCTTACAGGGACGATTTGGCAAGCAGATCTTTGGGCAAAAAGTCTGTAGCACACAGCCTCACCATGTGACCACTGCAAGGATCAACACTTTTCTGGAACTCAGTTTCTTTGTCTATAAAGTGGGGCTAATAACAGTGATGACCCACAGGCTAGAAGGATGAGTCACAGGAATCCCAGGGTCTGGCACATATAGGGTCCCATTCCATAGGACTGGTCCCTGAAAGTGACAGAGGGGAGCATGATGTCAGCTCCTATTAGCACCTAGACAAGTGGTTCTCCTGTCGCGACCCACAGGAACTGTATTAAAGGCTCGCAGCATTAGGAAGGTTGAGAACCACTGACCTAGACAAATACAGATCCTCTTTCAAACAGTCTTTCCTGGGCACCCAGCAATCTCATGCTAAATCTGTTTCCTCTCCAATACAGCAGCCTACTTCAGGGGAACCCTCCTAAACACAGACAGCAGAAGCACAAGGCTGCTGACCCCCAAGACTCTGACAGGAGGCAGAAACTAGAATCAAAATAAAAATGGACCTTATGAGAGCAACTGGCTTAGTAGGACCAGGCCAGACCTAGGAATACCATGCAGCCATAAAAGGCAAAACAAGGAAAAAATGGGCAATCAAACTATGATAGTTGAAAACCTCACTACCTCCCTTTTAATAATGGATGGAACAACCTAAGAAAAGATAACAAAGAAACAGAAAATATGAACAATACCATAAACCAGCAGTTCTCAATCTATGGGTCGTGACTGTATTAAAGGGTTGCAGCATTAGGAAGGTTGAGAACCACTGCCATAAATGAATAAGACCTGACAGACATGTATAGAACACTCCACCCAACAATAAAATATACACTCTTATCAAGTGTACCTGGAAATCTCTTCAGGATTGACAATGTTTGAGAACAAAGCATAAAAAAAGATTCAAATAAGGGTGGCGCCTGTGGCTCAGGATGCTGGTCCCATATACCAAGGGTGGCGGGTTCAAACCCGGCTTCAGCCAAACTGCAACAAAAAATAGCTGGGCATTGTAGCGGGTGCCTGTGGTCCCAGCTACTTGGGAGGCTGAGGCAAGAGAATCGCATAAGCCCAAGAGTTGGAGGTTGCTGTGAACTGTGACGCCATGGCACTCTACCGAGGGGGACAAAGTAAAACTCTGTCTCTACAAAAAAAAAAAAAGATTCAATAAATTTGAAAGAGGCTAGACGTGGTGGCTAACGCCTGTAATCTTAGCACTCTGGGAGGGCAAAGCAGGTGGACATGTTCAAGAGGAGCCAGACAAAGATTGAGGCCCATCTCTAAAAATAGACAGGTGTTGTGGCAGGTGCCTGTATAGTCTCAGCTATTTGGGAGGCTAAGATAAGAGAATCACTTGAGCCCAAGAGTTTGAGGTTGCTGCAAGCTATGATGCCACCACACTCTACTGAGGGTGAACTGTGACGCCACAGCACTCTACCGAGGGTGACATACTGAGACTCTGTCACAAAAAAAAAAAAAAAGGAACAGATCAACAAAATTGACAAACCTTTAGCTACACTAAGAAAAAAAAAGACTCAGCCAGGCACTATGGCTCACACCTGTAATCCTAGTACTCTGGGCGGCTGAGGTAGGTAGATTACTTGAACTCAGGAGTTTGAGATCAGACTGAGCAAAAGTGAGACCCCATCTCTACTAAAAGTAGAAAAACTTAGGCTAGAGGATTGTTTGAGCCCAAGTTGGAGACTGCTGTGAGGTATGAGGCCACAGCACTGTACCCAGGGTGTAAGCTTGAGGCTCTGTCTCAAGAAAGAAAAAAGACAAATTATGAAAATAAGGAATAAAAGAGGAGATAAATCACTACCAACCTTCTAGAAATAAACAGGAATACAAGAGACTATGATGCCGGCAAAAGAAATATCTTAGATGAAATGGACAAATTCCTAGAAAGATATAAACTAATGAAACTGAGTCAAGAAGACATAGAAAAATCTCAATAGACTTATAACAAGTAAAGAAACTGAATTAATTTTCAAAAAAATTTCCACAAAGAAAAATGCAGGCCCCTCACATGGGAGGATCACTTGAGCCTAGGAATATGAGACTAGCCTGAGCAACATAATGAGACCAATCTTTACAAAAAAATACAAAATTAGCCAGGTGTTGTGGCACACATTTCTTTTTTTGTGTGTGTGTGTGAGACAGAGCCTCACGCTGTCGCCCTGGAGAGAGTGCTGTGGCATCACAGCTCACAGCAGCCTCCAATTCCTGGGCTCAAGCGAGTCTCTTGCCTCCACCTCCCAAGTAGATGGGACTACAGGCGCCCGCCACAACCCCCAGCCATTTTTAGGTTGCAGCCATCATTGTTGTTTGGTAGGCCCAGGCTGGATTCAAACCCACCAGCTTAGGTGTACGTGGCTGGCACCTTAGCCCACTGAGCCACAGGCGCCGAGCCAAATCTTTTATCTATCTTGAATCAATTTTAGTGAGTGAAGAAAGGTATGGGTCCATTTTCAGTCTTTTATATGTGGTTATCCAGTTCCCCCAACACCATTTATTAAATAGGGAGTCTTTCCCCCA
>CAUYON010133014.1:0-104988 GCA_963573935.1 Arctocebus calabarensis
TGTCTTTATATAGTGATCAAGAAAATGCCATGAAGGCTATCTGTAACAGTACGATCAAAACATTTCTGAATGTATATGAATCGTGCCCTATGATCGCACCAATGTACAGAATTATGATTCAATAAAATTATAAAAAAAAAAAAGAAATTAACCATTTCCCTGAATTTCCACCTGATTGGGCTTGTGTCCTTCTTCCCCAGTCTCACTGAAGTGCTATTGTGCTGGGTGTTATGCACTTAGCCACACATAATGTAACTTTGAAATGCGATGGGAAAAAAAATTAGCATTTCCAGTGAACTGGAAAGACTGCATCTGATTTCAAAATGTGTACTTAAAAAAGAAAAAGCGCACCCAAGTTGATTCTACCAACTACAGGGTTCATTCTGCCAAGCCAAATCTGAAACGTATTTTTGAGAAAGGACAACTTTATTTATGATTTTTTTTTTTTCTGAGAAAAGAAACAAGATCCAAGCATGGGGTGGGGGGGGGAATCTTGAGGATTTAATATAGCTTGGATTAATCAAAGCGCCTGCTTTTAAGCTGTGTGCCCCCACAGAGGAGTGAATTAATGAGCACTTTATGCAATGAATATATTTTTTCTTTCATTATCTAGGTATTTCAGAGGAACGTGCTTCTTCTGACTTGAATTCTCCAGATACTTCTCTGAAATTTTAGCTTCACTTTGCATGTATAATTACAGCCTCAAGTCGTTGGAGAGCAAGTCTCAAGGTAGTGGAAAACTTCTCTGCCCCCCCCAACCCATGCAAATCAACTCGGTTGCTCACCACTCAACCTCAAATCTCCCCTGAATCCTTTTGAATGAAGAATCCATCTTGGAATTATCTACAGGCCAATATCTCCAAGGCTGGTTTTGCAGGAGACAGAGCTTTAATAAGAACAAGAATGCCCGAATTCACTCCTGGAGACTCAAAACCAGCCAGGTCTGGGACAGGGCCTAGGAACCTGTATTTTTCAAGGTCTGTGTAGCAGAACAGCCAAGCTCCACTCCTGCCTCTCCCCCACAGCCCCCAGTGCGAAGAAAATGCTAAATTAGGCAAGTTAACTTATCTGCTGCCTTACGAGGGCAATTTGTAGACCCAAGGCTGAACCTGAAGGCCAGTGCTAAGAGCGAGCCAGGGGAAGATGGATTTTCCTCTCTTGAAGCACAAGTCACAATTTAAAGCCCTAAGACATGAGTGCCATGTCTGTGGAAATGACCTGAATTTGCAATCTGTGGTACTCCGCTGGCTCCTACGAATGCTAGGAGTGTCACCAGGCATAGTTCTTACATGCTGCATTTGTCCAGGACACAGGGAGGGGCTGCGGACTGGGCTTTATCTCCCCAGTAGCCAGGTAGCAAGAAGAAATAGATGGATACGGCCAAGAAGCCTGGAGCTATTGAAATCTCTGGACACAGATGGCAGTTCCATTGGTGGACTGTCCCTTCCTCTCCCAAAACAATAGGCTGAGAACAAGGCCCTGACCAGACATCCCCTTCCTGGCCTTAGCCCTGGCTGCCTCCTGCCTGCCTTCCCTGGACATCCTCCCCACCAAGTTCTTTTCAAAAGCTGAAGGAGAGGGGAATTCAGCCTAGTCCTAAAGTGCTTGATTAGTGGGAAGAAGGGACCCCCCGCCCCCCCACCCCCCCACCCCGAGGGCAGCAACATGCCCAGGTTAACATCTCTCATTTGCCCCACTTAGGATTCAAGGAAGGGGAGGAGGCTGATTCCCAGACAGGCTGGGATGAATTCTCATGTCTGGACTCCCATTTTCCCCACATGAGAAAGTTTCCAGACAGAAACTTCAAGTTCAGGAAAGCACAAGTGTCTGCTTCTTCCAGCTCCCCCCTCCCCCTTTGCCACATTTCCATTAGCACAGAAATCACAGCACCCAGAAGCTTGATGGCTTCCCGGCTTGGATAATTATTTTCTCATTTGTTCCATTCACATTCACCTGCAACCTTCATTAGACACCGGTATATAAAATGGTCATCTTTTGGTACACACAGTCAACTGGGCCCACTGTACCCTCGGAATCTGCTTCTGGGCCCCCACTCCATGCCCACTCCCTCCCGAATGCATTCAGGAGAAAGCTGGGGGGCCGATGTGGGCCAGATGGCCTGGCGCCCTCCCCATGCCTCCTACCTTGCTGCCTGAACACCCACCATTAGCAAGGCAGTGACAGGGCCTGGCAGTTGCCATCTCCCTGAGCCCAGGATCTTGCACAGGAGGCTCACGTGGGCAGGGAGCAGCTGGAGCACCTTTAGAGCCTTCCTGTAATTGCCTGGGATCCACTCTGCCCCTGGGGCAGACTACTCCAGGAGTCTGTACTCCAAGCCACGAAATGACCAGTCTTATCCATTCATCCATCCCTCAGCTTGGGTCGGGGGTTGGCTTGGGGGCAGGCCCAGTTCTAGTTACCACATGTGAGCAAGGAAACAAAGTCCCCTAGAAGGGATTCAGTAAAAACATATGAAATTGCCAATATTTATCTGTTTTTGACCTATAAGAGTAGCACTTTCATCTGGTTCAAGTCAATCCACTGCAGGCCAACAGAGACAAAACAAACAAAGGCCACAAATGTGTTGCTGATAAGTGCTGCAAAAGGAAAAAAAACAGGGCCAGGACCTCTGGCAGGCGCAGGCGAGGGCTAGGGTGGGTGTGTGTGGTCTGAGCAGAGGCTCCTGCCGAGGGAGAGGCAGCTGGTGCCAGCCTTGTCTGCTGGGACAGGCTTGAGGCAGGAGCTGGTGCTGGCCCAGGGTGGATGGCTGAGGTTGGTGGGATGGGGAGAGAGAGGAGATTGTTTTCCCAGAGCACCTTTCCCAAGTCCAGGAGGCCCCTGCTATAGAGACGAGTCCCTCCCTGGATGGTTTGCCTCCCAGCGGCCTTCAGAGGAGCTAATCTCCAGGCAGTGGAGGCAGAGATGGACCCCAGTGGCCTGCTTTTTGGCTTCCCTCCCCAAAGGGGTATGGTGAGATACCGCAAGTCCTCGGTTTGGACATGCCTGGTCCCTCTCTAACGTGGCTATGGTCTCAGAAGCAGACATAGTGTCCCTGTGGCTCCAGCTGTCCCATTCTTGGCATTCAAGGGTGATTCTGCCTCTTCCCCCTCATCATGTTGCTCTGGGTGTCTTCGCCTCTGAAGCCAGACCTAGGATGGTGTCCTATCTCTAGTGTTTTCTGTGTAGCTGTGGCCAAGTCATCCCTCTCAGAGCTTCTGCACACCTGTGATTGGGGGTGGTGCCAGCACTTTCCTTGAAAGGTCCAAGGAAAGGATCCTGTGTGCTGCTGGAATCATGGGCACTCAGACCGTGTCAGATCACTGGGTTCCTCTTTGTTCCCACAGGGGAGCTGTAGGTGGTTTCTTTTTCTTTTTTTTTTTTTCTTTCTTTTTTTTTTAATTGTGTGGGATTCATTAAGGGTACAAAGAATTAGGATACACTGATTGCATTTGTTGGGTACAGTCCCTCTTATAATTGTGTCACGTCCCCAAAAGGTGTGCCATACACTGTGACCCTCCATCCCCCTTCCCCCTCTCCCAGTCCCCCATTCCCCTACCCCTCACCTTGGATTAGATCATCTACTGCCTTCGTGTTAGAATTGAGTACATTGGATTCTTGCTTTTCAATTCTTTACTAAGAAGAAAGTGTTCCAACTCAATCCAGGTTAATACAAAAAAATGTAAAGTCTCCATCTTTTTTAATGGCTGAATAGTAGTCCATGGTATACTTATACCTCAGTTTGTTAATCCATTTTTGGTTGGTGGGCATTTAGGTTGTTTCCATGTTCTAGTGATTCTAAATTGAGCTGCAATAAACAGTCTAGTACAAATGTTTTTTATCATAAAATGATGTTTTTTCTATTGAGTAGATGCCTAGTAATGGGATTGCAGGATCAAATGGGAGGTCTAATTTCCTTTTTTTGAGGATTCTCCATACTTTCTTCCCAAAAGGCTGTATTAGTTTGCAGTCCCACCAGCAGTGTAAAAGTGTTGCCTTCTCTCCACATTCACGCCAGCATCCGCAGCTTTGAGACCTTGTGAAGTGGGCTGTTCTCACTGGGGTTAGGTGATATCTTAGGGAGGTTTTGATTTGAATTTCTCTGATGATTAGGGATGATGAGCATTTTTTCATGTTAGCCATTTGTCTGTCTTCCTTAGGGAAGGTTTTATTCATGTGTCTTGCCCAGTGATATATGGGATTGTTAAATCTTTTTTTGTTGATTAATTTGAGTTCTCTGTAGATCCTACTTATCAAACCTTTGTCTGATTCATAATATGCAAATATCTTTTCCCATCCTGAAGGTTATCTATTTGCTTTGGTTGTTGTCTCCTTAGCTGTACAGAAGCTTTTCAGTTTAATGAAGTTCCATTTATTTAGTTTTGTTGTTGTTGCAACAAAAATAAATAATGGAAGTCTTCTTCACAAAATCTCTCCCCAGGCCGATATTTTCAAGTGTTTTCCCTATACTTTCTTTGAGGAGTTTTATTGTTTCATGCCTTAGATTTAAATCTTTTACAGCTACACATTAAAAATAATTATATATCACAATCAAGTAGGTTTCATTCCAGGGATACAAGGTTGGTTTAACATACCCAAGTCTGTGATATAATTCACCATATCAACGGAGGCAAGAACAAAGGCCATATGATCCTCTCAATAGATGCAGAAAAACCATTTGATAAAATTCAGCATCCTAGCCAGGAAGGGTGGCTCACACTTGTAATCCTAGCACTCTGGGAGGCTGAGGTGGATAGATAGCTTGGGTTCATGAGTTTGAGACCAGACTGGGCAACAGCAAGACCCCGTCTCTACTAAAAATATAAAAATTGAAAAAAAAAAAAAAAGAAAGAAAGAAAAGAAAAATTGAGGCAAGAGGATTGCTGAGCTATGAAGCCACAATACTCTATCCAGGGCAACAGCTTGAGACTGTCTCTGAAAAAAAAATTTTTTTGGCAAACTTTTCTAATTAGAACATTTAAGAATATAGGCATAAGTGGCATATTTCTTAAACTTATCGACGCCCTCTATGACAAACCTGCAGCTAATATTATACTGAATGAAATGAAACTGAAAGCTTTTCCACTAAGAACTGGAACCAGACGAGATTGTCTTCTATTGCCACTGCTATTCAACATAGTGCTGGAAGTTCTAGTCAATACAATCAGGCAAGAGAAGGAAATAAAGGGCATCCAAATGGGGGCAGAGGAGGTCAAACTCTCGCTCTTTGCTGATGATATGATCTTATACTTAGAGAACCCAAGAGACTCAACCACAAGACTCCTGGAAGTAATAAAAAAAATACAGTAATTTCTCAGGATATAAAATCAATGTCCACAAATCAGTAGCCTTTGTATATGCCAATAACAGCCAAGTTGAGAAGCTAATTAAGAACACAATTCCCTTTACAGCAGCTTCAAGAAAAGAAATAGCAGAAGATATTAACAAATGGAAGAACATACCATGCTCATGGCTGGGTTGAATCAACATTGTTAAAATGTCTGTACTTCCCAAAGCAAGCTACAGATTCAATGCAATCCCCATTAAAATACCAACATCATACTTTCAAGATTTGGAAAAAAAAATCCTTCATTATAATGAATTCATTATATGAATAATACTTCATATAACCAAGGCAATTCTTAGTAATAGAAACAAAGCCGGAATCATCACCCTACCAGACTTTAGGCTATACTACAAGGCCATCATGATCAAAACAGTATGGTTTTGGCACAAAAATAGAGACATAGACATTTGGAACTGAATAGAAAACCATGAGATGAAACTAACACCTTACAGCCAAGTGACCTTTGATTGACCAAACAAGAACATACACTGGAGATAAGAATCCCTATTCAATAAAAGGTGCTGGGAGAACTGGACAACCACATGTAAAAGCCTTAAACTGGACTAGAACATTTCACTACTTACAAAAATTGATTCCAGATGAGTAAAAGATGTAGGTGGCTTCTTGAAACATAGTCTACTCATGTCTGCTCCATCTCCAGTAGCCTCCAACACCATTTTGGGGATTGTCTTAGAACCTCAAAAAGATGGCTGATTCCTGATCTTCCAGAAGCTTCTTCACAGATCAGCCAGAAAGTCTGGTTCTGCAGGAACTTGCCTTTCCCAAGCTCTAGGTCCAAAGCCCAAACAAAAATTGGAAGGAAGGATTAACTAGGCTTTCTGGTAGAGAAAACCTGACAAACAGAGCTCTATCACAGAGCTCATGTGAGGAAGCCCATGCTGTAACCAGCTCCAAGTAGGCAGCCTCTGTCAGTATTTTAAAGGAAAATGGGAGGGTTGGGGCCATGGATGTTTCTTCTGAAAATATCACCATCACCTCTGAAATTCTCTTTGTCCCAATTAAGAGAGAACTTTAGGTCTCACTCCCTTGGAACCATCTGGGTACTTCTGAGGGTAATCTGGAGATCACTCGCATTTATATCTCTCATAAAGCAACATGGCTGCCTCATCCATTACCCAGTTCTTAGACCACGGCTTTTCTGAAGGGGAACTTCATCCTCTCACCTGCTTATGGTGCTATCTGTCTGCAGTATGTCGATCCAACCAAATCTGGAGCTCCTAAAGGGCTCCTTTACTAGCTCAGGATTTGCAGCACTTAAATCATAATTGATATCAGAGAGTGGACAACACATTGCAGAATGTGTTGAATGGAATAGAAAGGCAAGAATGGAATAGAAAGTCAAGGTCACGGTCACTGTTCAGAGGTGGACAGACCAAGCAAGGAGCACGGTGTACTTTGGGGAGACTGTCTCCCACCCACCTGATGAGTGAACACCTAGATTTGCTGCTTGGCAGAGTAATTGAAAGCTCATCACAAATACCTTTTGTTTCTCTCTTCTTTTCATCATATTGATCAGGGAATCCCAGAGGCCTGGTCATTGGAAGTAAAGTAGATTTTCAAAGAAGACAGGCTGCTGTGTGCACAGCTGTGTACCCCAAATTCTATGTACCAGGGTTCTCATTATGTGGTTTTTGCACATCTCCAGGCCTAGCCTTGCTATGATTTTCTTAATATTATTTTGCTTTTTTATTATTTAAATACATGACTTAAAAAGGAAATATTATACCACCACAGTGAATAGAAAATCTGTATCACTTGCCTCAAATAAAAAATAGCTATAATAATAAACATATGCCTATTAGCATAATAATCATCCACATATCAACCAAAAAAACCGTCTCCACTTTGCTTTGGGAAACAGAGGGTTAAAGGAACAACAGCTTTAGAGAAAATTCTGGCCCATGACTAGAGGGCAATGGTGCCCTGTGTTATTGTTTGGAAGATACTAAAATTTCACAGAATATTAGCAAAGTGAAGCCTCCTTAGGCTGTGATATGAAAAAAAAAATTCTGAGATCCAGAAAGAAGCCTGGTTTCCCCAAGGTGACACACTTGAGTTTGTTTTGTGCAAATTCATTTTCCCTCCCCTAAAAGGTATTTTTCATATCAAATTAGGTTTTGCCTTTTTTAAAAAAGAAATTTAATATTATCCATTGATTTCTGAGCACTTATTTCTGCTTCAAAAACCAAAACATACAGAAAGGTAGGCAGGCAGGTGTCTTTGTAGCTTCTCTCCTGCTGTCCCCACGCCCCTGGGAGCCAGCCAGCAGAGAGATACACAAGGTATATACAAGCCAGTGCACGTTTCCCCCCCCCCTTTTTTTTTATAAACACAGAGAGTTGTATACTATAAACTGCGCCCTGCGTCTTGCTTCAACAACGCAATGACACTTCTCTGATCACTATACAATGAACCTGCTGGTTCTTCTTCTAACACTACGTGGTAATTCCATTGCAAGGGAAAAATGGGGGTTATTTAACCATCCTTTACGATGGTACCTACGTTGTTTTTCAGTCTGTTGCTATTACCAACGGCTCTGCAGTGAATAACCCTGTATATTCATCATCAGGGCCTGTGTGAGAACAGCAGTGGATAATTTCTAGTGGTGTAATTAGCCTGTGTTTTAGAATGTTGTTTAGCATGTGTTTATAGTGTTCTTGTCCCTATGGGATGGAGGGTCTGTGGCGAGGACATTAGGATCAGAGGACATGAGCTCCATACAGTTGCTTTTTACTTTTCTGTATGTCAAGAAAATGCCTCTCCCAGTCTTAGTCTTTAGAAAAAAAAGGATAATTCAATTTGTGCTGCACACCCCCTGACTGGGTTCCCTATGAATTATGGATTTTTAAAAAGACAGGAAGGGAGGTGAGATATTGCATTTCCCAAACTGGTTTTATCTTGCTCAATTTGAAGTTCATCTTCTCGTTCTGATTCAGGCGCTGGTGTGAGAATGGCCGCGGTAGCAGCTCCCCGGGCCTTCTCCCAATTAGTTCGTTGGTCTATGCAATCCCAGGAATCGGGGGATTTATTTTACAGCGTTCTCGGACTTATGTCTGTGGTTCCTGTCACCCAGACTACTGGAACACAGCCTGACTGCCATGTCTTTATTTGTGGGAAAACTGGAGCCCCAGCCTTGCACCTTGAGAGGTCCAGTGGGACTTGTTGAGATGCCCTGGGGGCTCACAGACCAGGGCCTCCTGTCTGGGTGCAGGGCTGTCTCTGAGGGGGCAGACGCAAATGGAAAATTTTTGAAGATGAAAAACATGGGCAGTGACTCAGAAATGCAGCAAAGCAGTGCCCTGATTCAACAGCCTGTATTATCTCTGCGGAGTCCACGTGTTATTACCAAGCAGGCTGGAAATGAAGAGTCTGCACCAGGCCTGACGTTACACCCCCACCCTCTCTGGACATTTTCCCTCCTTGTCTGTGTACATTTTTGGTGGTCAGGACTTGGTGGTGGAGGTGCTGTTCACATCTATCTGGTAGAGGGCAGGGAGTCTGCTATCCACCCTAAAGATCTATCCCAGGATGGCCTCCACAATGAAGAATGATTCCATCTCAAATGTCAGTAGTACTCTAGCCAAGAAACCAGCCCCAACCCAGCCTTGAGACAGAATCAAAACTACCTGCAAGGTAGGAGGACTTGTCCCTCACACTCAGAGGGCAGGAGGTACGTTGAACCCACTGCTGTTTCCCAGTCTCTGGCCCTAGTACCTGGCATTGGGGGACCTTATCAAGGCTGGGTCTCCTCAACTTCTACACTACAGAAATGTACACACCATCTATAGAGGGGAAATGCCTGAGAGAAGAAACATCCCAGGATTCTCAACAATTTTTCTGCTCTGAGCTCAGAGAGCTTTTCCAGGACAATGTTATTTTATATTCCTATAATATAATGCAAGAAGGATCGCACATCTCACTTCCTCAGATAGACATATTTTCCGCAGAGCTGTTCCTGACAGCTAGTTAGTGAGGGGGCTGGATCAGAATTGGTAAGTCCTGAAGCCCTTTTTTATTTTTACAAAATGAAAACAGCTTTTTTTTTTTCTGATTATAAAAATGATACATGTACATTGTTTCTTTAAAAATTCAAACCATACAGAAAAACATAAGAAAGAAAAATAAAAAATTACCTAAATCCTTCCACCAAGAGATAATGTAGACATTTGGGTGCTTATTTTTCTAGCTCTTTCTCAGTGTGTGAGTGTGCACATATTTTACCCACCGTGTTTTACCTAAATCAGGGTTTCTCAGCCTCAGCACTGCGGATGTCTGGGGCTAGATGGTTCTCTGCTGTGGTGACTGTCCTGTCCTGGGGATTGTAGAATGTTAACAGCATTCTGGTCCCTTCCCATTAGTATCAGCAGCACCCCCAACCCCTGTCATGACAAGCAAAAATGTCTCTAGACATTGCCAAATGCTCTCCTGGGGGGCAAAATTGAGGCAAGAACTGCTAAGATAAATGGAATTATGTCTAAACCCAATGTTTGGAGAGAGAAAAGAGTGAGGCTCATGACTTTTACATCTTGGCTTATAGTGGTAGAGTCCAGGGTCAAGATGCACTCCTATAACTACAAGATAAGAACTTCAGGTAAATTATTTGACTCTCTGAACCTTAGTTCACACACCTGTAAACTGGGACAGTGATAGGACAATGTCTGTGCCTTGGATTGTTCAGCCATGTCCCAAGAACAATGCGTGACAGAGGTGTCCCTCGGGACCTACCCTAACACTTCCTGGGAGGAGCCTCTGTGTGCCTGACTTTGAGCATCTTGTGATGGGGACCAGGTCAGAGACAGGGGCCCAGGGTGACTGATTCCAGGCAGTGGGTGGCAGCGATGGGCTGGCTCAGAAAGTCGTGAGGTTCTGTTTGTGGGCTTTGTTTTTTAATTCAATTCTTTTGGAAAATAGATAAGTATGAGTCGGCTTCAATCTAGTATGTTAGGTTTTAGGGAGTTCCCCCCCCCCCCCCGTATAAACTTCTGTTTCTTTTGTGCTTCAGATATTAAAAAAAGAAGAAGACAAATATATAAGATCAGTCGGAGGTTTAAGCAAATTGGTTTATTCCATTGTGGAGGAACTAGGGTTGATGAGTCACAATCCTGGTTTTGTCGGATTTTTACAATGTGGCCTGTGGTTTCCACACTGTTGAAAAGAAAGCAGCGGCTTGCTTCTCCTTCCCGGCCCCGAGCTCCGGCGAGCTCCCGAGATGGTGGGGCAGGTCCTCGTGTGGAAGGCACATCTGTGCAATGGTGAATGCCTCTGTGAGAGGCACAGCAAAGTCATGGGGCTTATCCCTCTGATTCTGAGCACGGTCATGCCAGGGGGCCCCTCCTAAGCTCACCGCCCTTCCCTGGTCTCCCTGGGTCCACTCCTATGGGGTCTTTGTTGGTGCCAGTCCACACCTGGTGTCCCTGGCTTCCCACCTCTGTCCTTGAGATCCTGGGGGTCCTAGCCAGGCCTCACCTGCTCCGGGAAACAGAAGCTGCACCACACACCTGCTGACCGCAGAGTGATGTGCTCTGTGAGGCTCTGACCAACCACCTCCCTGCTAGGCTGTGAGCACCTTGAGGCTGGGCCCTTAGCTAACCCACCGCTGAAGCAATACTGTGTCATATAAGGGTGGTGTAGTCAATAAATCTTTGACAGAAGAAAGTAAGGAAGGGAGGAGAATCTTCCGTCTTTAAAAGTGTGATTCTCTTTTTACCTTCAACATTGCTACCATGTGTGAGTGCCACGTGGCCATGAGCTTGCTCTGCCCCCTCCCTCCTCTAGGGCCAGGTGAGCCTCCTATTAGTGGATCCGGGGGCGCGTCTAATAAGCCACCTGCCCGAAGGCCCAGCCTCCTGCCTTTGCCGCCAGGCTCGCGGGGGAGAAGCAATGACTCAGCGCTTCCCTGGCTTGAGTGACCAAGTGGCTGCTCTAGCCTTCCTAAGGATCCATCCTCCACCCCTAATGAAGAAATTATGTGAGGCATAATTTATAGTAAAAATCAAATGAACATTAATTCTGGTGAGTCATCCATGCAGAAAGGGCACTCAGCAAGGAGGACGTGGGCTGCGGGTGAGGACAGCTCATGTTTCATCCTAGTGACGAAAGGCTGTGCTACCTGCCCCACTCCTGTTGTTGGGGGCAGCGGGATGGGGGCTGGGGCCTTGTGGGGTCTCTCCCGACCAGCTTCCTCACCCTACAGATGGGGACTCAAAGCCTAGGGAGGAGACACACCTGTCCCCAGCAGGCCCAGCTCACATCCCTGAGACCACTTAGCCCCCAGGGGAGACACTCTTCTCTTCCCTCTGTCACCTCCTCCTGGTGTGGGCACTGTCACCTCTTTCTCCAGGAAGACTCCACCTGGAACCCCGTGTCCCCTGATTTCCTTTCTGGACCCATGGCTGACAAGATGGAGTGTTCCAAGTGCACTCTGGGTGTGTCACTGGCTAATGAACTGGTGGCTCATTCCACTGGGTAAAATCCAGGGTATGCTGTCCCCCACCCCACCCTGTGGACACAATCCCTTTTGCCTGGCCAACTGGCTACCTTCTCAACCCACTCACATGCCACTTCCCCCAGGAAGCCTTCCTCACACTTCCCTGCTAAGCTCTTGGCCAGAGTCTATCTCAGACACAGGCTTTAAGTTCCACGAGGACAGACCCATGTCCCTAGGGCCCAGAAAAAGGCCTGGCATGCGGTGGGTGCACCTGGAAGAGCTGGGTGGTAACTTGCCACAGCGAGCTTGTGATCCCTTTTCTTGGCCTTTCTAAGCCTCTGTCCAGAAAAAGCTGGTCCTTGGGAAAGCTGAGGAAGGGGTGTCCCAGTTCATATTTATCTATGTGACCATATATTTGAAATTTTTATTTTAAAACTTAGATTTATAGGAAAGTTACAAAACCGGCACAGAGCTCCTGTGCACCCGGGACTCAGTTTCTCCCACTGTCACGTTGCCACTTAAACTGTCATAACGTGTCCTTATCGATTCACTAGCGACTGAACTGCCTGCGAGATGTGGCTTCCCTTACCTTTCCTTCATGCCCCGAACCCCACGGGACTCTCATGGCTGGAAGGAAGGGCCTGTGAGCACACACAGGGCACACAGGCTTCACCACCTGCATAAGGAGCAGCTCCTGGGTCCCCTCCACTGTGAGACTTGTCCCCCTCTCCAGTGCGTGCTCGCTGGAAGCCCGTCACTTGGTACTGTGCAGACTTTGGGTGGGCTGTCGTGTCCTCTCCCAGGGCGGGGGGGGGAGCGGTCTGAGCTATGTGGGACTCTTCCAACTTGCTCAATGATGTGTAAACGCGTGACTCACTGGGTGCTGGTTCTATGCCCCAGGGGACAGCCCGGGACTGGACCTCCTTCTTTGGTCACTAGACAGGGCTCGGGTTCACCTGTAGTCTTTGCCCCAGCCCCAGAGTAAGCTGTTTTCGCAAGGAACCTGTTCTTTTTAGTGGTGAGTGGTGCCAGGACCAAGATCTGGCTATCACCCATGCTCCACGACCCTGCCAAAGGCCCTGGACGGAGTGAGAGGTGTGTATGTGTGCCCAGCCCTGAACACATGCCTGCCAGGGACTCTTTCTTCATCACTCTAACCCGTGGTCTGTTAAGCAAAACATCACCAGGACTCCTGGAAAGTGACAGACTTTCTTTACTTATCAGCCACTCACAGCAGATTTGAGGTCTAGCTTAGCGTGCAACAGAGCCAAGTGGTAAGCACAACCTTTTCTTTTTGGTTGAATAGGTCCAGATAGTTTGTGTAAGCTAACTGGATAGTAGCAGCCCCCATCCTGGGGTGACTGTTCCCCAGAGGAAATTGGACAATGTCTGGTTTGTCACGACGAGGTGGTGGCTGCTGTGTGCAACAGGTGGAAGCTGGGAAGCTAAACCTCCTACGGGGCTCAGGACAGCCCCTGCAGAGAAGGACCCAGCCCCAGTATCAGCAGTGCCAGGTACAGAAGGGGTACACAGACCCTGGGGAGCCTCCTGCTGCTCCCCTTTCCCACAGAACGTCACAGCCGAACACATGCTGGGACCTCCTTCGCCGTCAGGTCAGTGGCTTACTCTCTCCACTGAAAGGCGTTCATGCCTCCTTTGTGCAATGCTATGTTCCAACCCAAGCAGGCGCATACGACAACTGAGTCCACAGGGGAGGTGGAGAGGCAAGATGGGGTGGAAGCCGCCAGGAAGGTGGGGCTGCAGGGGCACACGGGACCTTCCTGGGACAGAAACTCGAGTAGCAGGTGGTGTACCAGAGGGAGGGAGGCCAGGCCCACAGTAGGGCTGAGGGTGGGGTGGGGTCTGCAGCCTTGATGGGGGAGGAGCTGGCAGGCAGAACCTCTGTGTCCTGAGTGTCACCAGGCATGGCTGCACCCAGGAGGGGAGAGGTCTGGGTGCTGAGAAGGCAGCTTCCAAAGGCCTGTGAGTCTGGTAGGGAAGGCCTGGCTCTTTGTTCTTATTTCTTGGCCCTTCCCAGGACCACCGGTCTCTCATTCCACTCACCCAAGGTCTATTGGGCCTGCAACTTTGCCAGGGTGGCTGTGCACACCCGGCTGGCATAACTCACAGGGCCTGGACAGAGCTGCAAGTGGCTTCCCGCCATGGAGACAGGAGCCTGGTTCTGGGCACCCCTGCCGACAGCCCCAGAACAGAGCCATCCTGAGCCCAGCCACCTCTCCCACGGAGTAGGTACCACATCTCTGCCTATGTCTGCCTTCTGTTTGCCGTCTATCCACTCAGCTATCCATACAGCAGCGACCTGAGTGCTAGCCTCATTCTCAGTGGGGGAGAAAAGTCCTGCCTAGTTGGGGAGACAGACAGTAATTCTGCACCACAGGGAGCTCTAGGAAAGAAAAGAGCAAATCGCAGTGGGGACTCACAGTGGGTCTGACCTGGACTGTGTAGCAGCGGGGGGTGTCTAGTTTCTAGTGAGATTGCCCTGAGCAGCACCCATGAGTTGGAAGGAATACCACGTGCTCGCTTGCTGGGCTCTACCAAGAAGAAACAAGAGATACAGCCAGCACTCTTTCTACACAAGTTTATTAGGCATCTACTGTGTACCATGCATAGAGACGAGATAACGTAATAATTCACAAGGCAGCTTAGCTGTGGCCCCGAGCTCATTGCCTAGCAGAGCTGGACAACAAACACACAGATCAGCCAAGCACCAAGGTACTCAGGGGCTATGAAGCGAGTGAAGAGTGGGGGCTTCTCCGAAGTGGGGGAGGCATAGCTATGGCTAGCGCAGGGTCCTGCAGGTTTCAAGGCAGAGGTTAAGAAGGTGTAGAGAAGTCCAGGACAGAGTAGCAGCACGGCTGCATTCCGTGCCAGGGCCCTCTGGACACTGTAGGGACCAGGCAGATGACAGCAGCCCTCCTCTTGCACCAACCACCCATCTTAGCTCTCAACACTTGACCTGTGGGTGCGATGATTCTCAGAAGCCTTCAGGAGAGCCTCCACCCAACCCTCTGGAACTAGTACAACAGGATTGAGGGGGGGCCCTCTGGAAGGGTCCTTTTTCCATGTGAGGCTGGGCTAACTATGTAATCTGATCTGGGATCTCCCTCTGCAGTTCTCTGGGGCCAGCCGTGGACCCCAGACAGACACTAACAGTCTCTCCCTATGCTGTGGAGAGACCATCCACCAAGGGTGCACACCTCTGCTCCTATTCAACACTCATGTCGGCCTGCTCCCAGGCCCACTGCCCTGCCAGGCCAAGAGGCAGCACTGTGCACTTTGAAGCAATAGCCTTGGAATGTGGGTCTGTCACGGGCCTTGGACAGAGCAGGCTGAGGACACCGTGGAAGGAACGCCAGGCCTCAGTGCTGCCACTGTCCTACACGTCACCTCCCGAGGACTCTTCTCTGAAGGCTCTGTCGGCTACCTTGATGAGCGGCGTATGTGTGCTAATGACGTCCTGTGGGGGACCCTGGGTGAAGACCCTGCGAACCACTGCCTAACTCAGGTGTTGCGATGGTGGGGAACCCCTGTCTGCTGCGAAACAATGGCTGCAAATCAAAAAGGAGCTGCCAGCTCAGTCCTGAGCAAAGCAATAGGCAAGTTCCTAAGGTCAAGCAAGACCCCAAGGAGAACTGGCTCACTTCTGTTAAGGCCTGAGCTTTCTCTCCTGTGTCCTCTAAGCGCCGACACCTCTACAGGCAGGTCTACATAGCTGATTTTGGAGATTTTAGAATGAAGGGAACTGATGGGAACTGCCAGCACCAGTTTGGCCACTGTGCTTGGGAACTCACTGGGGCACAGAGATGACAGAGAATTATACACTCAGCAAGGGCTGGGGGGCAGCCTTTGAGAAGAACTTTCCAAGCATTGCCAGGAAAGGCACAGTAGAGCGGCTCAGGCTACTTCTGCCTCTCTAGAGTTCTCCTCGGGGGAAAGAGGCCACAAGGCTGACAGGCTGCAGGTGCATGAACTGGTGGCTGCCTGCGTTCAGTGGGGCCATTTACTACTCAGCTGTAGTAAATGTTTGTTAGTAGTAAATGTTTTTCACAGTGTTTGTTCTAGGAATGCTTTGCTGCTAATTTTTTTTATAGCAAGTGGTTTGGAGTTTCCCACTTATTGCCTGACATGGTGTGGCAGTAACCTGGGCAGAAAATCCTCTCATTTTGGGTGGTTCTGGGTGGTGGGGTCACCACCATGATTAATGGGGCCATCTTTAAAGAAGCCCACTGATAAATACAAAGAAAGCTCTGACAAGGTGCTTCACAAAGACCACCTTTCAGGGCCTTCATTCTAAACCAGATATGCCTCAACTCTAACTGATATCTGCAGGTGACGGGACACCTTGCTTCTGCAAGGACCTTATTCACCAATTTCTCTTTGCTTAGCAAACCTTTCCTTCAGAGGGCAAGAGTCAAACTTCCATTCAGAAGGCTTCCAACCTGGAAGATGGCATCAACAATGCTCCATGGCAACACACCAGGGAGTGTTAGAGCTTCCTAGGTGGCACAGCTGCTGAAGACTCCAGAGACACCTAGAAGCAGAAAGGCTCAGGGGAAAAGGAGAAAAATGGGAGCAAACGGTTAACAAGATAAACAAAGCAGATATGCACACACACACACACATGCCACAAACTCCCGTGACCACACTTCATCTTGATGTCCTCTTTCCAATGGCCAAAACAGCCATCAGAGGAACTTCAACTTATAGGACATCTTGAAGCCCTTATATGCTGTTGGTTTAAAAGGGAAGCAGTCATGGTTCCAAAAATGTGGCCCCTTTTCTGAGGCAGAGGAGAGCAGGCTGTTAATTAGATGGGAATGGGGGCCAGTCTCCAAGGTCTTCATCAACAATCTCAGACAAGTCATGGCCCAGAGTCATCATCTTCTTCTTCAGCCTGGCAAGGACAGGATGCAGAAGGCAAGCTTGAGAAGCCTCCTCTGCAAAGGAGAGGCCTCCTTGTTGTTGGCCAGAGAAAGGAGGTGGAGCTATGGCACTCTGTTGATCATGTAGAGAGGGGACAAGGAATAAGGATCAAAGAAAAAAAACGAGGCTATGACTTAGCTCATCCTAAAACCACAGAGCAAGGGACACCCATCCATCTCTGGCCCCAACCCTTCAAGCTAACAACAAACAAGGACCACATGGGTGACCATGAGCATGAAGGAGTAATTGGGACTGGGTACAGGTCCAGGGGCAAGGGGGCCCGGGGAGCCGCCACGGCTGGTGACACTCCTGAGAAAGGGCAGGAGCAGCTTTGTTGGCAGTTTCTGAGGCTGCGCCAGCTAGTGACAAAGATCTTCAACACTTCACACCACCACCCTGGAGCCCTGAGAGTATCAGTCACCTAGAGTGAGACCACGGTTCAGTGGGAGCCCCAGGCACAAGGAGATCCCTTCACGGTGCCCCCACCATAAGTACCTGCTACCCACAGCACCTTACCTGGTGACAGAACTAGAGATTGACTTCAGGTAAATGACCCCTCAAGGCTCAATTTCCTCACCTATCAAAAAAAAAAGGGGGGGGGAGAAACCCATGAGGCGCTTGCCTGCTCACCAAGCAGTCAAGAGGATGAGGATGGGCTGACCCTTTCAGAAGCGTACCCACTACTGCCCATTGGGTGCTCTACCTAGGTGGGGTCCCTGCCCCAGCCCACCCAGTGGCTCTGCGGTCTTCCCAGCAGCCTGGGCAGCTCTCCACAGCTGCCTCATCCCAAGCTCATATCCGTTCTCTAGGCTGTAAAGAACCAGTTCTGATAAGTACCAGGGACTCTTGTCTACAGCATTGAGGAAGGGACCTCAAAGGAAAAAAACCTTTCCTAGACTCAACCACTTTTGTGAAGAGACCCCCAACTACCCAGTGAGGGCAGCTCAGTGTTCACCAAATCAAGTCACCTCTAAGCTTCATCCAGATGTCACTGGCGAGTGCTGCTTGCTGCCCAATGCAGGGTTGTCACGACAGGCCTGACAGACCCAGCAGGCCTTTATTTCCTCTAGCCTTACACAGCAGCTGGAGAGAAGCCCTCGGGGCTTCCCACGGCCCCCTCACTTCCTGCTTGTCTCCTACAGCTCCTTTCCCAGCTAATCCCCATGTCCCTGTGTCTTGAGGGGTCCTGACCACCAGAGTTCAAATCCAGCTCTACCACTTTCTAGCTGAGTGGCCTTGGGAAAAATATTTGACCCATGTGTGCCTCAGTTTCCGTATGAGGTTGCTATGAACACTATGCGAATCAAAGCACCACCCCCAATGCCTAAGAGATGGCAGCCCCACACACAGGCCGAGAAAAGGAAGGACTTCTCTGTGCTGCAACTGAACACGGGGGAGGTGGTGCAGGAACAGCTAACCCAGCATCTCCCTTGGTGCCCCCAGGAGAAAACCCAGTCCTTCAAAGCAGCTAAGGTCTACCATGCTCACAGCTGCCATGGTTTCTTCCCAGAGGCCTGGAAGAAACCTCTGAACAAGAGAGAGCTCTGAACCACTATGGAGAAGGAAGGAATTTTGAGTGTGAATAGGGATTAGCTCATGCAGCCTGAGACCCCAAGAGAAGCTGTACCCCTAAGCCCCTTCCTTTCCTAGTGCCCTAGTGTGGAGAAGCAGGCCCAGACTCAGGCCTGCTCTGGCCTCCCCTAGGCCTTCTTAAATCAGTCCCCACCCAGCTGAGGCTGAGGGGGCCCAGGGAAATGCAGATGTTACGTTGCCATGGTAACTGCCCTAACCTTGTTGTGTTTCTGTTCAGGTTACTAAGGGGCCGCAGGGAACCCGAAGCTCGCTGCCCCTCTCCTTTGCCTTCTCCTCCCCAGCCAACCTCTTGATGCTCCTCCACGAGCCCAGGTCTCCCAGGGCAATGTCACAGCAAAGTCAAGGAGGCCCCAGCCAGCAACTCAGCTGCTGGGTCCCTGCCTAATTCTGATGACCCTTGTTCCTTCTAAGATAATAATAGCTCCACTTACTGCAGGGTGAGCAAGTGCAAATACCTACGGAGGACAGGCCCCACTCAGAGATGAGTGACGGGCCCAGGTGGTGGTGGCAGGCGCAGAGGTGGGTTTGCTGCTGGCCGACAGGGGGCGGCCGCCCCTCAGCTGCAGCTGTCTCCAGACAGCCAGAAGGCAGGCCCCAGAGAACTAGCGGCTTGACCAGGCCCAAAAAAGTCAAATAAATACCTAAAGGTTTCTATAAAATCTCCTAACATCTAAATGCTGGCGGTTATCATCATTCATACCTTTGAAAAAATGATGTAGTTGAAACACACCTTGTCTCTGGGTGGGCCAGGCCTGGAGGGCAGAGTTCAACTCCCCCTGTGATAGCGGTAGTTCACAAATTCATTTTTATTATGAACAAAAGCGGGTATGGCTTAGAGCCGCTCTCCTGACTGCCAGATGCCTTAATCCTTGCCTGGCCCCTTCACCAAGTGAGGACACTGCCCGAGCAGGTAAATACTTTGGCTAGAGGCCCTGGGGGGACAGTGGGTGCTGAGGTTGGTGCTCACTTCTCTTTGATGCCAGAACAGAGTCTGGAACTCTAGACCCTTACCCCTACCTATTCCTCTGAGCGAGGGGTTAGGCCCTGACCTCTCCCCTCCAGCCCTGTCCTTGGCGCCTACCCGTAGCTCTGTCAGTCCCTCGCCCTGGCACCTGCCGTCTTGCTTGCCCGCCACCCCTGGCGCCTCCTGCTTACTCATATGATCCTTCCTGCTACCTCTTCACGGGCACTTCAGAGGCTGGGCTTCCTCCCAGGCCTTAATCCTACCCAGCTCTCCTAACCATATCTAGCCATGGCAATGCAGTGGCCTCCAAATCCCCCTGCCCCTCTTATCCTGCTGCCAAATGAGCTTCCATTTGGCCTGTGACATTTAAAAATATCTGTCCAGCCTTGGCATATAGAACTCAATATCCCCAGCTGTTTAAATACCACTACCTCATTCAGCCCACGTGCCTGTGCTACCAATAAAAGCAGAAGATGACCTAGAACACGGGGCCATTCGAACCCTCTATTCCCATCACGCAAATCTTCATTTGGCTCCTTTGTCAAATGGATCATCAGCCTGAGCCCATATCTGCCCGTACAAGGAGAAGGCAGGCAGGAGGTTGGGGGGCTGCTGAGCGGCAGGGCAGGGTGCAGGCCGCCTGTGCCCGGGACACGGAGCACATGCCTGGAGCATGGTGTGATGTCCGCCACAGCTGTCCTCCTCCTTTCCCTGGCTTCCGACCCCAGTCAGCTCCATGGCCTTGCTATTAATATAGTGCAAAGAGGCCTAGCAGCTGGCCGGGGCCAAATCCTTCCACATGGACAGTGACAACTGCCATCACACTGACTGCGGCTTGATATGTTTGCAATGTGCCTTCTTTCAGAAAAAGCAGAGCTGCGATCCGCCAGGTGCTGCTGGGAACATGTCTGTTCTGCCTTAGCAACAGGGGAAACTGCCAACGATTGACTTGGGAGTCAGGAAAGGGGCCCAAAAGATGGTAGGTAGGAAGCTTTTGGGGCTCGCTCCCCTAACCTGTCATCAGCCTACATTTTCGTGGAGGCCTCAGGCCACCAGTTTCCTCTGTGGGCCATTCCCAGCTCACGGTGCCACTGAGTACTTTGGGAGGCGAAGAGAAGAGGAAAGCTGGCTTAATTTTCCTGACACACTCTGAGGGGGAAGAGGGCGGCCACAACTATCCTTAAAGAACCGAGAAAGAACAGACCGTTCGGTGTCACAGAGGCACAAGCCTTGAGTGGAGAACCCGCTCTAGTGTCCAAAACTGCCAGGGAGAACGCTATGATTTCTGATGGGAGAAGGGGGGGTGACAGAGGAGAGTGCAACAGAGGCTGCTGGCACCACAGCTGTCCTCTGGGCTTGCTGGCCTCAACCCTGCCTTGGAGTGCTTGAGAATTTCCATCACAAGTTTAAAAATATACATGTGGACAAAAATTCAACAAATATTTACTGAGGGCTTAGTAAGTGTGAAGAACTCTTCTGGGCCCTTTTTAATTGGTGTAAAAAAGAAGAAAGGTGAGCAAAGTCCCACCACGCTGGTCATTAGTGCGTGGCCTGAAACCATCTCCTTCTGCACAGCGAGTTCATTCCTGAAATGCCCTGGTTGGTCTCAGCTCCCCCATGCCCCTGACCTGTGTACGTGAGTATGTACTTTTTAAATTTAGTATTTAAAAATACAATCTGAACCCCCTATGACCCAGCCTAAGAAAGAACACGGCCAGCAAGTTCATCCACTGGAACGCGCACTCCCATTCCTTGCGGCCTTCCCCACCACCGGAAACCAAATACAAAACCTCAGCTTTACCGTCTGCTCATGTACACACTTTAGCTTCATCATGTCCACGTTGGCTTAGTTTTGCTTTTGAGCTTTGTGGAGAGTATCACACACATGTGTGAACACACATTTTTAGGTGCAGGCGCCCCCTGGCATCTCATCCAGATCAGAGTGCTTAAGACCCACATACCCCTACCTAAATCTCCAGAAAGGCCCAAAGTGGAACTAATAGTGAGCAGGTCAGTTCTGTGGGCTCCTTCTGGCTGGAATACAGTTTCAGAACACACCAGCAGGAAGAAAACAGTGCCTGAGCTCGTGCCCGCTGGTGTTTAGGACACAGCTCTACCAAGGCCAAGGGCATGGGCGGAGGCAGGATAAGACTGTTTCTTGGCTGCATCTCCAAACATGAACATGGGAAGTGACAGCAAGTGTCATTGTAAAGGCAGATGAAGACAACGACATCTGTCAATTTATTATTAGAAGGCAAATGTCATGGGGAGAAAATATGCCCAAGTTATTTAGGCTGTTAAAACTCTGGTTGGAACCAGAATCCTCCCTACCTCTTGCTCACCTAAGAGGCGCCTCATTACATATAGGAATTAAAGTCTGATTTCTCCCCTTGGGTGGGAAATCTTTGTGCTACACCTCTTATACCACCTACCCTGGGGTCCAGAAGAGCATTCCCCAGGTCAATGAGCAGACCACAGAGAAGCAAGACAAAGGTGACCGCTGTCCATTTTAATGGCTATGTGTTTATCTTCATATGTATTTTAAAAATACTTAACCATAGGCCAAGTGATACTAGTAATCTTTTTACAGAAGTAGTATAGTTTTCCCTTAAAAACTAAATTTACTTACATAAAGAATGCCGATTTAAAGAAAACTGTTAAGTGTAGCTATGTTATGGCAAAAATCATAAAGGCAATATGAAAATAATTGGAGTTTGAGGAAAAAACAGCCTTAGTATTTCTAAGAGACTATACATTTTTTCTAGTTTCTAAGGTCCTTTTGAGCTCACACAGTTTTAGCTAAGTCTCTGCCTACAAATGGCCACTGCACATCCCGAGGCCGGCCATCTGGACTGACCCCTCTTTTGCTCATAGCTCAGAGCAGTGAGGTGCTCTGACACTGCTGGAAGGGGCCGTGCTGAAGGGTAAGAGGAGAGTATAGGAGCCTGAGTGCTACTCCTTAAAGCCACCAACTAGAGCCTCCCGATCATCAACCCCAGGCCAGGCTCCTGGGAAGCACCATTTCCTTTCTCCTGTGCTTACTGTTTCCCACCCATAGACAATGACTTCGGAAAGAAAGATGAGCGAATGTCACTCTCCGAGCAGACAGCTCACCCAGGTTAACAAGTGCTTTCACCGGACAGCTTTCACCACACTGAAGTCTATTTTAAAAATAGTGGGGGGAAAAAAGTTAATTCCCTTTAAATGTGTTAAAAATAATAACCCAGTATTAATTACTTATGTTACATAATTAGGCATTGAATTTGCATGTTTAATTGTAGTGCTATGATTATCATTGGTAACATTGAGGTAATCATGGAAGCTGGGGAGCCCATACGGCGTGGCTTGCCAGGCCTCACCACAGCACTCCCTCCAGTTAGCAATGCCTTTCATGCTCAAGAATGTCCTGGTTGGATGACGAATTACATGGTAACCCTAGTTATACAGCATGACTAATTCATCTATGCCTGCAATGAGCAGGTCAGGGGCCGAGGGTAAGAGGCACCTGGATTTCAAAGGCCAGAAAACATTCTTTAAATTGTGGCCATTCCCACAATTAAAGCATCTAGATCCAGGATTAGAAGAGGCCTACCGCTTGGGTCTTAAATTATCAAATGATGAGAGGGAGAAATACATGGTCTACAATCAGAGCACTACTAGTTCTCCAATAACTACTATCAATAGCACTTTCAACTATGCTATTTCCTGTAAAACTCTTATCAGTTTCATGAACTAGAATACACTTGGCCTCTCCTTTCTAATACTATCTTTCAGTTACCATCTCTTTGGTAACTGATACAGTTTACTGAAGTTCAAGCTCTTTTCTTGACAGGCTAGAGAAAACAGCAACAGAGCCAGGGTCAGAGGCTTCCCAGCCCAGCCCCACAGCAAGGTAGAAGCACAGCTCCAACGTCCTTTTATACCTCATGGATGGTCTGGACATGGTGGAGGTACTACTGCTTTCTTGGCCAGATGGGAGAGGGTGATGTCCAGAGAGGAAGGGAAACAAATATTCATGTACTGCTGGTGGGGACTGACTGGAGGCCTCGGAGTGAAGGGCGATTTAGCCAAAGCTGTGTTGACCTGTGATCAGCAACTCCACTGCATGACAGCAACCCGAGAGAAACACCTGTAACATGTACGGAGGTGTGTACCAGCACATAATCTGCAGTGTCCCTAATAGGGACATATTGGAAAGAGCAGAAATGCATGTTGACAGGGACTTGACTATCAATTGTCTTCATTCAGACCATAGGTGATAACAGTTTAAATATAACCAAGATCTTTCGTGAACCAACAGGGAAGGGTCTTCAAGAAATGTAATTGAGTGAAAAGGCCACAAAGTGACACAGACACTGTTTGTATTTTTAAAGACCACATCCTCTATGGAAACTCCCCATTTGTGAAGTTGATATTTTCTGGGGGATTTGAGAGGCGGGATATGGAAATTGTGGCTGGTGGAGGAGCACCAAAGCAGGCATTACCCTTAACTTTATTTAATATTTTAATAAATCATCAGATAATACATGTAATCATGTAATTACATGTACAATTAAACATTAAAGTTACAAAGTCATGGCTGGGAGAAGCTGCTGCATGTCACAGGTTTCACAGAGTAGACATCTTGAAAAAAGGTCTTGCCTTTCTGATATCTTAATACTCATATTTTGGGTGCTATCTTTAAAAGAATAGCTGGTGCTTTTGGAGTTGGCTGGATTTTTGAACAACCAGCAAAAAAAGAGAGTGCCACCAAATCAAATTAGCTTTAACCTTGGCCAAGTCATTCCCGGCTGCTGTGTAGACATTGCCAGGCTTCATTGTTATGGGCATGGTATAGTTCTATTTGTAGCTTCCAAACCACTTCTAGCCACCTCTTGCTTTGGTCTTTCTTTAACAAGGAGCTGGTGGAATGTGAGATCTAAAGTGATCAAGAAAAGAATGTGAAGTTGTGAACTATCCATTTGGTTGCTGACAAAAAATAGATCTGGTATCAAGGGGCTGACATCTGAGCCTTTGGCTCACATTCCACCTTCACAGAAGATTCTCCACTTGGTATTGCGAAAATTCAGGGACAAAACTAAGATTAGGAAAAATCCAGCGCAAGAGCTGGTTTTACCATTAGCTAGCAGGTCACCTCCTTGCCTAAGACTCGGTTTCCTTAACGAAGGAGCTAAGACTTCATCTCTGTAGTCCATTCCAGCTTTGGGACAATTTCTGTCCACATGACTTTGGGAACTTGTGTTGGGGTGCACATCTCTTATCCCCCCCTTAGCACTAGATTTTTTCTGCTTCCATGATAGCCTCTCCATTGAACACTAGACCTGGAATGTCTTTCTGCCTATCTGATACATTTTCAGTTTACCTAAGACACTCTGCACTCAGCATGGCAGAACTCAGGGTCTCCCACCAACCCACACCTAGGCCTCTTCCCCACATCTCTATACTGGTGGGAAGGTCTGATTTCCATTTGGTTCCAGCTAAACATCATCATGACACGGCCAATTCTCTACCTCCATGTGGTCACCAAACTGTGTTAGTTTACCTCCTAAATAACTATCAAAGCCACTCTCATCATCTTCAATTTTATGCATTTTTAGAATCAATTACCTCCCCTAGAGCCAGTTACTAGCAACTTTTCACTTCCTCTCAAATTCCTTCACTATGTGGCCAGAGAGAGCTTTGAAACAGTCAACTTGATTACAGCCCCTCGTGAGTGGCAGGACAAGGCTTCTGCATGGTTCAAAGACTATTCAACACAACAGGAAGACTGCAGTTCAAGCTGCTGCACCCACGAGGCCACTCAGGGTGGCGGCTGCTGCCCCTGCAGACTCATTTCCCTGTCCCCCAGCTCTGCTGACCTCCAGCTAGCTGCCCTAACACTCTCAGCTCTTTTCCACCGGAGGGTTTGCAGCCACACTACTCCTGGACTTGGAACTCTACCATACCCGTGGCTACTCCATAACTTGGAACTACATGATTTCATCCTTCATTTCTCGGTTTAAGTGTGTGCACATCACTTTCTCAGGAAAGTATTCCCTGACATCCTGAATCTAGGGCAACTTCCTCTGTTGTACACTCTGAAAAAAGAAACGCGTTCTTTTTCCAGTACCCTTAGCTCAGATTGTAATGAGAGCCTTCCTGTGTCCAGGTATGCCCCTGCATATGCACAGTGGAGAGACTGAGCCTGACGCAGCTCCCAGCATTCCCGGTGCCTAGAGAGCATGTGACCTCAGTGCCTTCCTGTAGACCAAACTCTATGGCTTCTGAGATTTTCCACCAAGAGACCACTAAACGAAAACAGGACATTCAGATAAGCAAAATCCAATTTGACTGCCACTCCAACTTTATTTTTGGCTCTTTCTACCTGGTTGGGCCTGAAATCTACCCCCTTTCTCTGTTGACTCTTGGCTTTTCCCACCATCACCAACCCCCACCACCCCACTACCACTACTGCCACTTATCACCATCACCATCCGCACCACCACTGCCACCACTGTTGACACCATCGCCACTATCACAGAACCATCATCGTCACCAAGTAATGCCATCAGTCAGCTATGAAGCAGAGGGAGGCAAGATTCACATTGAGACCCGTCTGGTCCTAAACCCAACTTCTCACCTCTCATCTCCAGCCTTTCCGTTCATTCCTTCTCACAGAATACCATCTTGTTTCCTTGGAGAGCCCATCCAAATGCTGCCAAAAATATTGGCAAAAATCCCTTAAAAAATGAAGTAAAACATGGATGCCTCCACTCTATCCTGTTGATTCAGTAAAGTACTAAAGACTCTTTTCTCTGACATACTTTTAGAGAATACAGTAGGGCACAAATGAAAGATGAAAAAAATCAGAGAAAAAACGGAAGTAATAAAATCACCAACTAACTAAATGATATAACTACTAACTAGAAGAACCCAAAAGAATAAACTCAAAATTATTTTATTTTATTTTATTTTTTTGTGAGACAGAGCCTCAAGCTGTCACCCTGGATAGAGTGCTGTGGCATCACAGCTCACAGCAACCTCCAATTCCTGGGCTCAAGCGAGTCTCTTGCCTCCGCCTCCCAAGTAGCTGGGACTACAGGCGCCCGCCACAACGCCCTGCCATTTTTTGGTTGCAGCCGTCATTGTTGTTTGGCAGGTTCGAATCTAGCCCAGGATTTGAACCTGCCAGCTCAGGTGTAGGCTGGTGCCTTAGCCTGCTGAGCCACAGGCGCAGAGCCTAAAAATTATTTTAAAATAAAAAAAGAAGCCCAGATTGACTCAATACCAAAATTGTAAAGTCCAAGAGGATACTAAATTGGAGTTCCTAGATTTTGAGATTTCTGACAATGCCAATGTCAAGAGAAATACATGGTGTCCTGTACCCTCAAAGAATCCCCAACAATAAAAAAAAAAAAAAAAAAAGGAAATACGTAGTGCTATAATCGTACCTGTCAGAATTGCTATTTAAAAAAAAAAAAAAAACAGTGCTCGCTTTGGCAGCACATATACTAAAAATTGGAATGACACAGAGAAGATTAGCATGGCCCCTGTGCAGGGATGATATGCAAATTCGTGAAGTGTTCCATATTTTTAATATTTTTTTAACCAAAAAAAAAATAAAATAAATAAAATCATTAAAAACAACAACAACACCACACACACACAAACAGATAACAGATGTTAGTGAGAATGAGGAGAAAAGGGAACTCATATACCCGTTTACAAAAAGGAATGTAAACTGGTACAGCCTCTGTGGAAAACAGCACAGAATTCCTCAAAAAACTAAAAATGCAACTACCAGGTGGGGTACAATGGCTCCTGCTTGTGATCCTAGCACTCTGGGAGACTGAGGAAGGAGGAGTCCTTGAAGTCAGGAGTTTGAGACCAGCTTGAGCAAAAGGAGACCAATTCTACTAAAAATAGAAAAAAAAAATAGTCAGATGTTGTAACAGGCACCTATAATCCCAGCTACTTGGGAAGGTGAGACAGAAGGATCACTTGAGCCTAGGAGTTTGAGGTTGCTGTGAGCTAGGCAGAGGCCATGGCACTCTAGCTTGGGCAACAGAGCAAGACTCTGACTCAAAACAAAACAAAAAACATTTTTTATAAATGTGACTACCATTTTATCCAGCAATCTTACTACTGGGTATCTATCCAAAGGAAAAGAAATCAATGTATCAAAAAGATACCAAAATGAAAACTGTAGACCAATATCCTGATAAACACAAACAACAAAAATACCAGCAAACTGAGTCCAACAGTACACCAAAAAGATAACACACCATGACCAGGGAGTTTACACCAGGGATGTAAGGATGATTCAACATATACAGCCAACAAATTTGATTTATCACACAAACAGAATTAAAGACAAAAACCATATGAACATGCTAACAAAAGAAAAGGCATTTGATAAAATTCAGGATCTCTTCATGATAAAAACTTTCAACAAACTAGGTGTAGATACCTCAAAATAATAAAGGCCATACTGACACACTCACAGTCAATATCATGGGTAAAGTTGAAAGTTCTCTCTTTAAGAACCAGAATGAGACAAGGATGCCCACTGTTACCACTCCCACTCAACACAGCACTGCAAGTCCAAGACAGAACAATCAGGCAAGAGAAAGAGTAAAAAGCATCCGGACTGGGCTGGGTACAGTGGCTCACTCCAGTAATCCCAGCACTCTGGGAGGCAGAGGCAGGCGGACTGCTTGAGCTCAGGAGTTCAAGACCAACCAGAGCAAAAACAAGACCCTGTCTCTACTAAAAATAGAAAAACTAGCCAGGTGTTTTGGCAGGTGCCTGTAGTCCCAGCTAGTTGGGAGGCTGAAGCTTGAGGATTGCTTGAGCCAAGAGTTTGAGGTTGCTGTGAGCTATGATGATACCTTGGCACTCAACTCCAGTGTGACAAAGTAAGACTTTGTCATTAATACATAAATAAACAACATCCAAATTGGACAAGGGGAAGTCAAATTACGTATGTTCATTGAGGATGATATACATCTAGAAAAACCTAAATATTCCACCAAATGATTTCTGTATTTGACAAATGCTCCTTAACTCACTCTGTGAAGTTAATATTGCCATGATACCAAAAGCAGTCAAGAACACAACAAAAAAAGAAAAGTACAAGTCAAACACATACCCATTCTTGTATGTTACTGCAACATTATTCACAATGGCAAAGACAGGGAATTGATCTAAGTGTCCTTGTGGTATATATATGAAATTGAATACTACTCAGACATAGAAGAATAAAATCATGTCTTTTGCAGCAACACGGACAGAACTGGAGGTCATTATCTTAAGTGAAACAAGCCAGACACAGAAAGTCAAATATTGCATGTTTTCACTCATAAGTGTGCGCTAACAAAGGCATACATACACATAGACCATACGTGACAGATGATGGAGACTCGGAGGGGAGTGGAAGTGAGTGGATGCCCTCAACCACTGACTTGGCCACTATACAATCTGTGCATATAACAAAAACTGTACTTGTACCTCATACATTTTTACAAATCTGAAAAAAAAAGAAATATTTGGTGCTGATATAGGGTTGCCACGTGGTTTTTATTTTTTGATCTGCCAAGAAAAGTCACTGAAAAGGAACTAACAAAAACAAAAATTTAAAAATAACTTCTAAAATCTTTTGAGGGGAAGAATTCAAATAGTTTTATTTTATTTATTTTTTTTGGTAAGCATTTCTGAACCTCTAAAATCTGAAAACAAAAAAACTCTATTACTTCTAGTACTAAAAGGAACTAACATCAAAATACTGAAAGGCAGAAAGCTGATATAGCCTCAGAATCAAGAATAGTCCCTTCCCTGAATGAATTAAGCTTGATGAAGAACCTGCTACACCATTCTTATTTTTCTCAGTTCACTATGGACTGGTACTTGGGAACCACCGACTCAGTTCAACTCTCTCTCCCACGAAGGAATCTCTTCTCCACATCCTCCAGAAATGTTCACTGAGTGTTTGCTTGAGCAGACTGCTGGTTGCCTCATAAGCCAACCAATTCTAAAGGTAGTAGAAGATGAGAAAAATATATAAAAATCAATATCATTCTTATAAGTGTATAATAAACAGCCTGAAAACATAATGAAAAAGAGAGTCCATTCGCAATGCAACAAAGTATCAAATACTTGGGAGATATATGGTATAAATTCACATAGAAAATTCCACATATAATATGGAGTTTATACAATTTTATACAATTAAAATTATATAAAGAAAATACAAATCCTTAGAGATATAGAGACTTGGATAAATGAAGAGAGAGGCCATACTCCTGCCCTAACATTAAATACAGAAAAGAAAATAATATTTCCCAATTTAATGTGCAGAATGAATACAATTATAGATCAAATATCACCAAAATCATTATAGAACTTGATAAAAATGGTTCTTAAATTCCTTCAGAAACATAAAATGGGCAAAACTACCAGAGAATCCTGAGATAATTGCAGTAAGAAGTTACTTGCCCTGTCAGATCTTAAAATATAGTATATAACAGTGATCCTGAAGGCCATGGCCCAATCATGGTAAGACATTGGGGAAAGATGCCACAATTTAACAAAATGAGAGGGAATGAACCAGCCAGCAATGAACTAGAGAACCCCAGGATGCCACCAAACTCTGAAGACAGATGTCTTTCAAAACCTTATCTCAACTGAAGACAGGAAACTTTTGTTTTTGTTTTCTTCACCAACTGAGCAACAGCAGAAATGTTCAAAATGACAAGATGACAAGTTCCTGACAGTGTAAAACCAACCTTTCTAATTCCTCTGTTTCACCTCAAGCTCCACTTACCACCTTCCTCCTAGAGTGCTCATAGTCAAAAGCACGGCCCAGCAGTCCCATCCCAGCGTCCCCTCCCTGTGAGCAGCAGAGTGAGAGAGGCCGCTGTACCGTCATCTCCCCTGGTGCCCACGGGCACCAGAGAGCCCAGTGGTGTCTTCTGGCTGGGCTGTTGACTTCCTAAATACACAGATTATTGCTCACTGCTAAAGATCTGATTAGAAGACCTCCCATGTCTCAAACCAAGTCTACTCTTGGTCCTCCTTCCTGCCTCCTCAGTGAAAGGCTGAGAGAGAAATGACGCTTACCTCATGAGAGAATTTCTAGACCCACAAAGAGAAAGATTCTCAATTTATGATTTTTAGTCAAAACAATGGAAGAGGGAGGGAAAGTTCAGAAGTCAGCACCAACTTACAATGCATTTTCATTTCTGATTTTGACAAGCTGGGTCCTTTGATTCTCCTAGGTTCGTGCCATTTCTCCTGTACAACATATGCTAATCATGGCCCTATTAGGAATCCTATCATCCTAGCATTGGAGGTGCAGGTAAAAGGAGAAAAGGGATAAATGGGGTAGAAAGAAAAGATTAAAGTGGAAATCAAGAATCCACTGGTAGGAAGCAGAGGGCAGGTCAGTTGTAATGTACCTTGCTAGGAAAATGATCTGATCAGAAACCAACGCAGATCAATCCCCACCCTCCTGCCTGGTTGACAGTATTCTGAGACCTCAGAGACACACGCACTAACACCTGTATGGGATAGGACTGATCCTCTCTGGATTGCCTTCTGTAAATACAAAGCAAAGTGAAAATAACAAACAAAATACCTTAGGAATTCTCTTCAGCCCAAGCAACGCTACAGTGAATGAGGCTGATTCCCCCACCTCCCTGTCCCGTTATCAGGATGGACTGATTACAGAGCCCAGCTTATTTGCCTGAAGATAATTGCCTCAATTCTCCACTTCACTTTGCACATATAGAAATAGTCCCAATCTACCGGAGCCTCAGTGACTAGACATGTAAAATTGGTCTAATCATATTTTGAAGAGCTTGAGCTGAAAGGATTTCTATGAGCTGGGCCTGAACCATGACATTGCTAAGGGTTTCTTCCCTCTGGCTTGACGCTGGCTGGCTGGCTGGCCAGCTCACTTGCTCCCTCCCTCCTTTTTTTCCCTCCCCCAAGCCTGAACGGGTGAGTCAGATCCTCAGCAAATGAGATGAAAACAACTTTGAGGTTCTCTGTCAGTGCTGGTGGCTGGGGGGGAAGTGGGATGTCCAGTAGAGCTGGACAAAAGACAAAGCCATGAGCAGAGAACATTCCTGACAGTTGAGTGGTCCTTTGCAATCAGCAGTGCTTTCAAAAATGGCCTACTAGCTCCAGGCAGAGAGGTTGGTGTGGAAAACAGAGGCGGACATCTGAGGCCAGGATCACCTGGGCTGAACACATCTTGGGACACTGAAGGAAATAATCAGACAAGCTAGCTAGACAGACAGAAGCTAGAACAAAGCAAGGCAAATGGCCAAGTCCAGGGGCTGAGTCAGGGACCACAAGCAAGATAAGCTCCACGGCCAAAGCAAAGAGAGGGAGCCACCCTATCAAGAAGGACCTGTAACCCAAAGCTGAGTGGGGAGGCTTCTAGATACTTCCTGCTGGATCAGGAGTATAGAAATTGCTCTTCCCAATGGCAGAGATGTGGGGAGGGAGACAGGTGCTATGGTGATGGGAGAACCTCAGCAGAGCACAAAGTGAAGAAGGGCAAGGCAGCTCCTGAGGAGAGAACTTCTGGCATTCTCTGTACATGGGAATATGGCTCTTTCTGGTCCAATCTCCCTTCCAAAACAAATGGCACACATAATTATTGTAATCCCAACAATGGCCTGGACAGAATCTAGCCATATCAAACAAATGAGTATTTCACTCTCTTGTTTGCTGCATAGATAGCATGCCCCCAAATCACAAACAAAATCAGGAGCTCAGGGTTTTCACCATTTCTACTGGTGAGAGCCCGTTGATTATCAGCGCAGTCTGAGTAACAGCAAAACAACATCCTACAGAAATGAATGAGCCAAATGCTTTTGTATTGTACCCAGTCCTCTTTGGGGAACAGGAGGGAGGGGCCCCTGACAAATTCTCAGTGGGGCTGAGCCTTTCTGGCTGGCTGCCACAGAGACGGGTGGGGGGCACTTCAAACTCTCTGAATTCATTTCTGTCAGAAAGTTTGAAAAGCTCTCCATCTCCTGAAATAATTCTTTCCAATGACTGTCCACAAAATATGTTCAAGAGTGATTATACCCACTATCTAGGCAGAGCAAAACCAATCCATTATCTTGAGTCTCATCTTGGAAAATGTGTTGATGTCTTTGGGACCTATGACAATAGCCTCCAAATCTTCTGAGAACTCCTACGACTCATCCGTCTCCCCAGAGTAGCCAGCATGCGGCTTTGCACATGGTGGGCACATGAGTAGGAACAGGGAGTTGAAAGTTCTCGCTTAGGTTTTTAAAAAAAATCAAAAGGAAATCTTAAAGTAGGACTCGACCCTCCAAGACCAAATCTTAGAGTAGGTCTCGACTTCCCTCCCCGCCTATCTAGCTGTGAAATTTCTTATTCTGCACCTGCTGGCTATCTGTTTTTAATATCTAGGGGCATTTCACATTGATAAACACGCTGCTGGTTGGCAGGAATTACACAGCGTCAGTTGCTTCGATCTCCCCACAATGCCCAGAGTAGTGTCTTGGTCATAGAAGTGACTCAATTCTTGCCTGCTAAATAGCCAATTTCATTTGTTATTTCTGAGACAAAAACAGAGGCAAAGAGGACCAATGTAATTAATAGATGGACTTGATTAATTTCTTTGTTTCAACAAGTGAGTTGTGGAACAGTCTCAGAGCTCTGCCTCAATTAGGAGAGCTCCACTACAGGCTCCATCTACACGCAGCTGTCTGTCTTAAAACCGCTACCCAAACATTCTTTCTAGTGGGAAGATTGTGTCCACCAATAGGCCCCCAAGTCCCTCACCCACAGCCCCCAGAGGCTGTTAATGAAATCAGAAGCTGAGTTGAAGATTTTGGTGGGCATCAAGTTCCAGCTCTACCCAGACCATGAGCACCATGGAAAACATCTCTAATATGTGGTCATCTGTCCTTTGATTTCACACTGCTTCTGACAAAGAGCCAAGAACCTCCTGACAGTCCATTCCTTTTCAGAGCTCTAATTGTTGGAATATTTTTCCTTGTGCTGAGCTAAAGGCTATCTGTTGTAACTATCACCCATAGGTTCTAATTTTGCCCTCTGGAACCACATAAAAATTAAATCTTAAAACCTTGCCCACATGATAATCCTTTACGGGGCTGAAGATAATACATCTTTACAATTCATCCAAATAAGAACCTTACAGTATGATACTGCAATGAGCTTCGAACTGTGCTTTCCTGTCCAACTGGTTTAGGAGCCTCCCTCCAGCAGAGCCCCCAAGGTGATGTATGTCCACACTTTATTTACAGAGAGAGCGCCCCTGTTCCTCAGCCTTGTAACAACCCAGGCTGTTCATCACCCACTTACTCCTTTTTGAAATTCACTCTGCAGTAAGCACTTTTTAAAGGCATGCACGTAATGCATTTTAAAGAGCATCTTCTGCACAGCTCCATTTGCTCGACCTCGGCACTAAGTGTAAGACAGAACAGTATTTCAGTGTGGTTCCCTGTTCCTTCCTCCCAGAGACTGTGCTCAACGTATGCTGAAATGTATTTGTAACTCAACAGGACTGAGGCTCAAAAATGCAGTGTTTTGTTACATGTTCCACTGCTGATTAAAATGCATCTTGCAAAGAAAGCACATCGCTCATGCAGAATCTAGTCCAAAAATATGTATTATGTAATGCACATTTTTTAATAATGCAGGCAATCTCGGTGTATCTATATTAGTGAATCGGCTTTGGACTGCCATCTCCATTATAGGCATAAAGCACTCCATCTGAAAAATGATGTACTTTCTTACATACACTAAAGAATCATAATCTACCTTGTTGCTGACAGCTGGCATTAGTTTCCATTGAAAGAGGCTGGTAAATACCAGCACCCATATTTTCCTGATTTTTTCCCCAGTGTGCCCTGAAATCAGCTTGAGCAATGTCTTTACTCCATACACTGCCAGTGGAGTTATGCTAGTTAAAAAAAATAAAGCAGGTAGACCAATGTGGACAGGCCATTTAGAAATATCCTGTTTCTCAGGACTGAGAAGTGGCGATCAGGATTTGAAATATATAGCTCCAAACACCCCTGTGTCCAGTGTCCCATAATAATATCCACTCCATGCTTAAAGCCATGCAGGCATGTGTGATAATAAAACCCTTTCAGAGTCTCTGAAAAGTGTGAGAGTGGAGCACAACTAGAATATAGACACTTGTCCTTTTACAGGGTTTTCCAAATCAATCCCACTTTATTAGACCAATCAGTATTTTAATACTACAAACTAACTCACAGAACACAAGATACAAGATAGACATAGTCAAGACACAGAAATAAAAACCTCAACACAGCAAAAGCAGTTGCTAGATACATACTAAGGTCTGACCTTTCAGCTTTAAAGCAAGCATGGTGTCGAAGGTGTGAGGAGACGCTCTGCCATGGTGAGGAGCAGCTGTAGGCGTCTGACTGTGCACAGGAGGGAACGCCGGGTAGATGACCCAGAGGTAGTGCCTCTTCTTTCAGTCTCCTTGTACTGACCCATGATATGTGTCCCAAGTGAGGCGATATATGTCCACACTTTATTTACCGGCAGTCAGAGAGCCCCTTGTTGCTCAGCCTGGTAACAACCGAGGCTGTTCATCACCCACTTGCTCCTTTTTGAAATTCACTGTTGACACTTCCATGGATTCCAGGAAGATGGCTTTGCTCTAAGCTGTATCGGCTCTGGGCTGTCATCTCCACTATAAGCATAAAGCACTCCATCTGAAAAGGAATTATTTTCTTATGCACACTAAAGCTCCATGATCCACCTCCTTATTTACATCTGGCATTAGTTTCCATTGAAAGGATATTTACCAGCACCTGCACATTCCTGATTTTTTCCACAATGCGCCCTGAGAAAGGGGCACTCCATATTCAACAAGGAAGGCAAGACTGAAGACACACACACCCTGAAAGAAGCAGGTTACAGATGGAATTCAAGAGCTTTCCACCGCAGGGATCCCCTCCCCTACGCTGTGAAGCTCATTTGATTTTCCAGGGCCGAGAAAGAGTATTAATTCACTCCCGCTCTGTAGCCTTTGCGGAGCTCAACAGCGTGATCCAGCGGTGTCTGGCCGCCCCCTAGCCCTGCTGCTCACACTTATTCAGTCGTTTTCTCACGTGGAATTCTAGCTCCATTAAACACTGTTGGTGGGTAAGGAGGGATTCTGACGGATTTAATGTTTTCATTAACAGCAGACTAATGTGAAATATCCTTTCCTTATTGCAAGTTTTTCTCTTTTACTCACCTTCAGCACCTGGAACAGATCTTAGCATGTGCTGGGCACTCAATGAATATTTGCTGAAAGAACTACCTTTCTTAAAAACCTAACTAAGAAATAGCTGTAAGGGGCATCCAGCGATGATTTGGCGGTAACTTCATAGCCCCCCATGGGAGCAGGGAGTGGGTGTACAGACTGACAGTGCAGCAAAGTCTGCCCATTACCAACACCCTCTGCTTAGGGCTGTCCTCCGGAGTTCTCTGCTGGAAAGAGCTCAAGGCGGTCCCTGATGGGTTGGCAGACTTGTGAACTACCGCCTCCAGTGTGGGGGTCCTTCATAGGAAGAGACTTATTTAGCCCATTTGGACTGGGCTGCGCATATATGTGTAGATATATATTGAAATTTCTCTAATTATAGTCCAACGGTGGTTCATGATCAATGCCAACCTGAGGTTACCATCCTCAAACTATTAAGCCCTTGGAAAATACCCCTAGCCAGATCATTAATACTCACGTACAGACCCTCGTTCCCCTGGATACTTGGCACCGCTGTAGACTACTTTTCAGCTGCTCTGAGGCTGTGTCCGTTGCATCGGTAACCCTGGAGAAGCTGGGGAGGGGCACGACCCCGTGGGCAACCCACGCCCAGCTGCCTAAGTACTCTAACCTGTGGCGAGGTGTTTGCTTGCTTGTTGGTACCCACCAGCAACAGAAACCCCCACCGTCTTTTCGCCCAAATCCTCTCAAACAAGGTTCCCGCCTGCCACCTGCCGGCCCACTAGGGTCTGCGCCACAGGCTCGGCGCCACCGCGCAGCTCGCGGGGAGGCGCCCCCACCTCGCTACTGCACATGCCCGGCAGAAGTCCGGGCGCGCAACTTGGCAGTACCTCACTGCCCAGCCCTCTGCGCCTCAGTCTCCTCTTCCTCTCCCAGGCGAGAGGATCAGCGGAGGCACCTCTGCCGGGTCTCAGACCGCAGAGTCTGAGACTTAGAGAGAGGAGCCCCAGAGGAGATAGACTTGTATCCCCTTCCCCATTCCTTCTTTTTCCTTAGAGGCAAGCGGAGGCGCGGAGCTTTAGAAAGTTCTGAAGTGGTCAGGAAGGTAGGTGCTCCCCTTTTCCTCCTCACCTCGTGAGGTGCACCTTTTTCGGCTCTTGCCGCCAATGCGCATCGGAGCCGCTCTCTGCAGAGCCAGAGGGTGGGTCGGCTTCTCGGTGTGTGCCTAAGAGGATGGATCGGAGGTCCCGGGCTCACCAGTGGCGCCGAGCTCGCCATAATTACCACGACCTGTGCCCACCCATCGGCCGCCGGACAGCCACCGCACTCCTCTGGCTCTCCTGCTCCATCGCGCTCCTCCGCGCCCTTGCCGCCTCCAACGCCCGCGCCCAGCAGCGCGCGGCTGCCCAGCAGCGCCGGACCTTCCTAAACGCCCACCACCGCTCCGGCGCCCAGGTATACCCTGATTCCCCCGAATCCGAATCTGACCACGAGCTCGAGGAGGCAGACTTCGAGCCGTCCCTCCCCGAGTGCCTAGAGTACGAGGACGACTTCGAGTACCAGACCGAGACCGAGTCCGAGTCTGAAATCGAGTCCGAGACCGACTTCGAGACCGAGCCCGACACCGCTCCCACCACTGAGCCCGAGACCGAGCCAGAGGACGAGCGCGGGCCGGTGGTGCCCAAGCAGTCCACCTTCCCCCAGTCTCTCACCGAGCGTCTGCACGCTCTCAAGTTGCGAAGCCCCGACGCCTCCCCAAGTCGCGCACCACCCAGCACTCAGGAGCCCCAGAGCCCCACAGAGGGGGAGGAGCCCGAGCCGGCGCCTGAGCCGGAGGACAAGGATCTGAGGGGCCCCGAAGAGTCCGAGGAGTCCAAGGAGAAGAAGCGCCAGCGCCGCTGCAAGCCGAAGAAGTCCACCCGCCGCGACCCGTCCCCGGAGTCCCCTAAGAAAAAGGGGCCCATCCCCATCCGGCGTCACTAATGGAGGACGCCGTCCAGATTCTCCTTGTTTTCATGGATTCAGGTTAGTTGACTACCCTTAAACTGGGGTCTGGGGACGCTGAAAGGAAGGGAGGGAGAAAACGCAGGTTAGGAGAAAGTGGGAAGAGAGCGAGGTCGGCTAGCCAGCCCAGGATCGGAAGTCAGGGTTGGGGGGAGAGGGCTCCCCAAATCTCCCCAGAACGCCATTGCCCGGTGGCCAAAGGCTTGTTGGACGGCGGGGCGCTCCTTGCGTCCCGCTGGAGACAACCTGAGGTCTCTGGCTGGTGCCCCACGCGCGAGTGAATCCTGAGCGCGTCCCAGGCTCCTACCTGCGCACCGAAACGACACTGGTAAGTCACTTGTTTTAGCTGTTTCTTTCTCTCCTGGTCTCAAATGAGTTTGCTTTGGCAGGCACCAGAAATGTGGTTCGGAGGTACGCGCGCCAACTTTTGAGATTCAAGAGCCGCCGTAGCAACACTGTTGCAATGTGCGGAAAGTAATCAGAATGGGACTGGGCGAGAACTCAGGGAAGTCGCACACGCGCACCGTGTTTAAGGGATCAGAGGCTGGAGCCCAGATCCCGGCGCTGCCAATTTGGAGCCCGGGATCTTGGCACCAGTGCCTCGGCTGCCCCGCGTCAGTCTTCCCGGCTACTGCCTGCCTCTGAGCGCTCACGGGGCCGGAGACCGCCGCAGAGTGTTCGCACCTGTCCGCGCGCCCCAGAGCCGGACTCTGCTAGCTCGCTGGCGGCTTCCCTGGAGTCCCTGGTACCTGGAAGGCAGGCAGGGGGTATATGTGGGTCTTAGAGGGTGCTCCTACAGGCTACCAGGGTTGGGGGAGAAGATTTGGTCACGTCGGGGCATTGCCAACCTTTTGGCGCAGCTGGTCTGGCGGCGGGACTGCTTGCAGCTTGGCTGGAGAGGTCCTGAGCTGTTTGCGCAAGGCCCTGGAAATGGGAGAGAGAGAGGCTAAGAGGCCCTTGAGGTGGTCGCGAGCGTTAAGGGTACAGAGGAACAAGGAATGGGCTGGAAAGGGGGGTTCGCGTTTATCTTGAGAACACCGTATAATGTGTTCTCAAAGAACGCGGCAGACGCTGAGCGGAGGAAAGGTGTTGGTTCCGGCTTGCAGCGATCAGTCGAGAGGGGGTAGGGGCCAGCGGCTTCAGCAGCCGCGGGGCGCGGGCGGGCAGCGTGCCCCGGCCATTTTCAGCTAAGTTTGGAATCTAACCTGGAGGGGAAACTGCTTTGGTGACCCATCACAAAAGAAACTCAGCAATCCGGTGGCCCTCAGCTCCAACCCTGATAAAGGCTGATAAATGAAGTGTATTTACAAAATCTCACTCGACTTGGAAATTGATCTTTTCGTTCCACCCCCCCACCCCCACCCCGCCTTTTGGTGCGTGCTCATCTCGTTTTGCGCCGGCTTGAGTTACTCTGATGAGAATGATTTGGGGGAATAAGTAAAGTATTTTGACGGCTTGAATTGAAAGACGGTCGGATTCTTAAACTTCAAAGGATGGTGCTAGAAGGAAAACACTTTAAGCGGTCTTCCTTCCAGGACCTCTACTCCTTAGGAAAAGATTTGCAGTGCCCGGAACTTGGCTGTATCACGGTCTTCGGCAGCAAATAGGGGCAAGGCAGTTGGTTAGCAAAGGGCTTCCTTTGGCAGCATTTCTTAAGTCTGGAGACTGCAGAAGGGCTAGGTGTGCCCTGATTTGGGCTTGGAATCGTGAAATTGTCTTAGGGAAATGGAGCACCCCTAAACTGAAATTCCTGCTTAATGTAAACAATGATGACGTCTTCCTTTTGGTTAAGTTAGGCATTGTGTTTCTCCTCCAGTCACGTCTTAGAGGTCTCTCGAGACTAGGCAAGAGAAGCCAGGGGTTTTGTTGAAATTTTTTGGTGTGTTTTTCAGGGTGGAAACTATCTTCACAGACTGGGTAGTGTCGGGGGACTAGTTTTACTGCATTAAAATTAGCATACTGCCTTGCTGCCGGATGAATAGACAAGTTTTTAAAAGTCAGGGGTGCTTAGCACACACCTCACACCGCGTCTTGCTGTTTTTTTAAACAGAAGGCTGACAGCGGAGGGTGGCTTCCTTAACTATAAGCAACGCACCAGGCTTTTATACTGGGGGTGGGGGGAGGGGGTCGCCAACCTAGGAACACAGTTTGTTGTTTTTCACTCTTCCAAACTGCCTCAGAGTCAAAGTAGAGACGTCCCTTTTACAGCCTGATCGTGAAAACCTGTTACAGCACACACCCGCCCCCATTCAGTTCCCCGCCCCCAACTTCCCTCTTTCCGCCGGGATTCCTGGGTGGAAAAACCATGAGGGGTCCTACAAAGCAAGCAAGGAAAGCACCCATAACCCACCCCGAGGAGAGGGATTTTGCCATAGATACTTCCAAAACTTCTTTCTGCCTAAGCTACTGGTGTCCAGCTGCCTCCCTTTTCCAGACTTTTCTAGCAAGTTCTCCAAGCATTCCCAATTCATTAGTCTCCCAACTGGCCCTTTGTTTAACCCAGGGTTAGCATTTGAATGGGCAGACTTGCCATTTTACATAGGTGGGGTGTGAGGATGGCTCTCAAAAAAGCAAACCTTAAGAGGTTTTTAACCACTTAGGTGAATTACCTGCCAGTTACAGTGTTTCAAATGCTGAGACAGGGAGATGAGGAGAATAAAGCAGCTAAACATGACGGTTTGCCCAACAGTTAAGTGTCTTTTACTACATTCTTCATTTGGTTAATGGAAATTTGCTTGGGGGGTGGTGGTGGTGGTGAGGGGTTCTTGTCCCTCTTGTAAATGAATTTTTTTTAATTACATAACAATGTTCAAATATTGTGTGATGTCAACAACCTGATGTACTTAGTTTTATGTCTAAAGTTTGCAAACAAAATGTTCAAATCTATGTTTATCAAAATTCAGGAATTAGAAATTTTAAAGTTTGGAGTTGTTTTAAGATGTTTCTATAATGCACAAGAAGTTTTTTTTACCCTTGAATTGCTTACAGCCTTTACTCTTTAGCTTTCATTTTTAGCAGCTGTGATAGAAGTTTAATGAAGAAAGCTGAAACTTCAGTGTTGGTAAGAATGAAGTTTTTTTTTTTTTTTTTTTAATAATCTGCATGGATTTTACTTAATTTACCAGGATTATCACTGCTCTTCAAGAGAGACACACTACTGGGAGGAAATTGAGCAGAAACTATGGTGTGGGGAAAGTGTGTCTTTTAAGAAGGTGATCTATTAAAAACCAAATCACTAAATTCATAGCAGGCTGCCAGGGGCCAGTAATGTCATGCCAGCCCGAGTGCTGCCCAGCAAAGGGAGGAGATTCTCAAATTACACCTTTAATCCCTATGTTCCAGAATGAGGGATGGAATTTCTTGTCCTGCTGTGGGGTTTTGACATTAATGACTATTTCTTAAATCTTGATGCCCCAGACTGGGGCAGCAGGATGTAAAAAAAATGCCCAAGTAGCCCAGGTACCTCTAGCCCTTGTCTTGCAGAGTGGCCTTAGGTCAGACTTAACACCCCACTGCCTCAGTTTCTTCTAAAATGAAGAAGCTGAGATGTTCCTATTATCCCTTTCTGTTCCATTTGTGTGCAGGGCGATTAGGTTTAGAAGCCCAGAGTTGCTCAATTTGACTCTCTCTCAGCGATTCTAATATTAATGGAATCCAGAAAACTTCAAAAGTTGATCAAATAAAAAGCAGCAGCTGTGAAGAAATCTGGTTTGTGTTGGTCTAATGTTAATTTTGTCAAATCTGCTTTTCAATTGGTGGCAAAAACGGAAAGAGGCAGATTACAGAATGTAGAATTCCACTGTGTCCTATTCCTAAACTGAGAAAAAAATTGGCCATACTGAAGAGCAAACAGGATTTAGTGTTTTTTAAAGTGTTTTTTCCCACCCCCTTCTCTCCCTGACCTTAGTGTCTGAGGACAGGCCTTTCGGGTCAAGAACCAGCAGGGCTTATGCGTCCCGGGCTGGTAAGGCAGCACTGAGATGCAGCCACTTGAGGAGACAGCACCCTGATGGGAACATTGGTTAAGTGACCACAAGTGTTGAATATATTATTTGGTTAACAGTTTTAAATGTCTTGATTAAGCTAGATCTGGAAAAATGGCCTATTGGTTGCAGCTAGTTAGGAAAAAACAGTTTTTCAATCAATGTTTTTTCATTATCACTCCCCAGCCCCCAGATTATGCAGGTTTTTCTTTTCCTAGTTCCCCCTTCCCATGACATTTTAATACTATAGACACATACTATATTACATTTATGTACTGTAGGACCTCACGACAGCTGTTTTTTTTGCACAGACCCCCAAACCAATGTTGCCTCTTTTGCAAAAGTATGGGATAAATAAAGCAATGCTTAAAAACAAGCAAACAAACAAAAAACCCCAGCTACTCAGGAGTCTGAGGCAAGAGGATTGCTCAAACCCAAGAGTTTGAGGTTGCAGTGAGCTATGACATCCCAGGACTCTACCCAGGGCGATAGAGTGAGACTCTGTCTCAAAGATAAAAGTTCTTTTTTTTTTTTTTTTTTGCAGTTTTTTTGGCCAGGCTGGGTTTGAACCCGCCACCTCCAGCATATGGGGCCGGCGCCCTACTCCTCTGAGCCAAAGATAAAAGTTCTGTCAAATCAAGTGACTTAACATCCTGTTTATGTTTTATAATTTAAGCTTTTCCCCCTTACACATAAAAAGGCTAATTATTACTGGTGTTTTGTTTTCTCTTTAAAAAACTTGAGGGTTTTTTTCAAAAACCCCACTAGCTAGCTATACTGGTCAGAGTACTAGTGCCTAGTTAATGCACAGGGCAGAGGAGCAGTGTGATCAGCCGAGTGACCGAGTCTGTCATGCAAGGCCCTCATCACCTGTCAGCAGCACTCAGCCAGCAGCTGGCACCATGGCCCTCTGCATGCAGAGTACTCCCAGGTAGCCCTGGGGACGCTGCCTTCCCAGTGTCAAGTGGGGTGCAGCCTGTGTGTTTATCCTGTGGGCTTATTTTAGGGTGAATGTGATACAAATTAGCAGGGGGCCATGGCCATCAGACAGGCCAGGGTGAGCCTAGGCTTTATAGATAGAGAGTAGGTAGTAGCCGTAATGTGGGGACAGATAGATTTAAGGAAGAAAAAAGGTTCTGAGGGATCATAGAGAATAAAGGAAGATGCTGAGCAGGTAAGGGAACCCCCAAGAATGAGCAGAAGAGATTTAGGAATGGGGTGCGGGTCATAAGGCCAATAAATTTTAGGACTTAGAGAATAGTTTGAAGGCATAAAGTAGCAAACTTCAAATATCTGGTGGCCATAGGGGTGAGGACAGGGGCAGGTATCACCTCAGCATTAGGAGAAGCATTTTTAACAGTCAAAGAACAGCATTAGAAGCTGCTAAGGACCTTGTTATTTATCACCCTTACTACTGCTGCTGTGCCTTGAAAATTTTCTTACACACCTGGCCCAGAAATTCCAATTTCATAGGTGCAGTGGAGTTTTCATACAAATGCCTCAACTATTTCACCCAAACAAAAAAAAGATTTGACACCAAGGAGACTTGCTGTCTAGTTCAAATACTAAGCCCTAGATTTCAGTTGAGGGCTGTTAAGAGCACAGGCCAAGACTGTCAGCTAGCTGAAGACCACAAGTTTCTCCTCCCCCCACGGGCGACATCTGGTTTCTGAGTGTCCTGGCTTATGTTGCTGTCTCAATTAGACTTCATTAGGAAAATTTGCTCTGGGTAACTGAGGTTGTGCAAGAAGATGAAATATACCATTCCCCTTAAATTTAAGAAATGTTGCACAGAAGCCCCTATGGTGGCTGGAATATCTACCATCCAGTTACAGAAATTTTAAACAGAGCTTCCACTAAAGCCAAATTTACCTTCCCGGATGCCTTTGCCCCTCCCCCTCTGCCCCTCCTCCCTCCTCCACTCCTGCCCCTCTTGTAAGTTGCCTTCCCATGGTGCTGTTCATCTTTTCTAGAATGGCCACTTTTCTCATGAAATTCTCTGCTGCATCATCAGCGAGTCTGGAGAAGGAATAAACAGCTCAGTTCAGGCGACCACAGAGAAAATGTCTGGACCCACTGGTCAGACAACAATGGAAGCCTGGCTGAAGCAGCATTTGTGGCCCTTCCCAGAGGGCTGCTGAGCCATCGCTAGTGAGCTAAGCAAAGGGGTATGAATTCACAATGGGAACTTTTTAATCTGAGCAGATGAAGCATTTTAGAAAGACTTTATATATTATAAAATATAATAGACTGTTTATAATATATAAACAGTCTTGGTTCTGCCTTAACCCGGTGCTGTGCCTTATCCGTTTGAAGCATTTTTCCTTTAGTTGGCATTTGCCTGAAAACAGCCTGGTCATGCAGACCCTTCTGCAGACAGCAGCATGCTGCTGCCTCCACCGGCCAAGGCTGGCCAAGGCTGGCAGAGGAGATGCCGGAAGGGAAAAGGATGGCAGCAGCAAGTCTTAATTGAACGGTAATTAATTGAACAGCTTCAAAATCTTATTGCTATTCAGTCAGCACTCAGAAAACATTTGTCACTGGGAAGATGAGAAACTTAATAGTTACCTAAATTCTCTTTTCTGTATTCTATTCTTCTGCTTTTGCCTTTTCTTTATAACTGGTGAAAAGATCTTCCTTTCCCCTTTTAAAATAAATTTGCTGACAACTAATGGCATAAATGGGCTACAGAGAAAGCTCTTCTGCAAACTGCCCCTTCAAAGCCACAGACCAAAAGGAAACTGCCCAAAAGGATTGCTTGTGCTGGTTTCTGCTCCTTTCCTTCTTACCCACCCCCTTTTCTCTCAAGGGACTCTTCTACTTTGCTTTCTCTTTATTAACTATAGGGAGAAAGTTGACAAGAGAGCTACCTAAAATTGGGGTGCTCCTTGTGCTTTTAGTAATGAGTAACAATCCCAAAATGTAACTATAAACACAACCACAGGTTTTGTGCCATAGAGCTGGAAGCCAAGGGTACCACATGTGGCCCCCACAGAAGGGGGCCATGTCACAGCAGGTGACAGTGCCACTGTAATGTTACCACTGTTCAAAGCATCAACAGGAAAGAAATATATTACTCTCCCTTGGGACTACTTGTTTACTAAAAGCTACTGACTTACTACCTGTGGTACCTGGGCCACTGGGTCTGTTTGGGCTGACTTTCCAGAAAGGCAGAGGTTAATGGAGGTGTGAGTAGCCATCTCCCATTCCTTTCTTAATTCATCAAGTATAAAAAAAATCTATTATTTCCATGTAGTTAAGAATATACAATTTTCAAGAAACCCTCACCTGGGGTTTGACAGCCAATCCTATCCTCTCCTACTTACCTCATCATCTTACTGTAGCCCTTCCCTCTAGCACATTCTCTTTCAGGAGGAGATGCTATAGCACATATAGCACATAGCTTTTGTCTTTCATTCCCAACTCAGCCTTTTTTCAGGCACTAACTTATCATGACTTCTTTTCCCTTAGCTTTCTTTCCTGGTTGCTGTTCATTCCTATCAAATGTTTACTCCTCTCATCATAGAAATCCAACCAGAATTAGAAATCTATATTTAAGGTACTTTGTTATTACACAGTTATAATGCCAGATCCTAAAAAACAATGCCCCTAGTGGGGTTAGGCCCCACAATAAGTTGCCCACCAACACCCATCCCTGGCCATAGCCTTCCACGTCAAGGCCATGCTTCTGTCTTAAACCAGCAAGACTGCCAGCCCTCAAAGGGCTCACCAGACAGTCTAACCAATCAGGGTGGCCTCTAGTCAACAGATCATCCCCACTCTTACCACACCAGGTTCCTCAAGTCCCTGTGGCCAGGTCACCAATTGCCTCATGCCTGCCATACTTCTGGAGTTCTCTGGAGCCCTACTGCTCATGTGCATTGGAGTTGCAGGTCTTAATCCCACTTATCAAAAGGGTTTAGAGTTGTCAAATTCTGGTAACTAGTCACTAAAGAGAAACAAACAAGGGTGGGGGAAAAAAAAAAGAAAGAAACATCAGGGCTAAATAATGGAATTTATTCTTCCGGGTCTTACTTTCCCTTTAAATTAAAGCAATTTCTATTCAAGTGTAAGAGTCCTTTCTCAGTTTATAGCAGTGATTTTTCAACTGGTGCTGATTCCCCCCCCCCCCCCCAGGACATTTGGCAAAGCCTAGAGATGTTTTTTTTTTTTGGCCAGGGCTGGGTTTGAACCCACCACCTCTGTCATATGGGGCCGGTGCCCTACTCCTTGAACCACATGCACCACCTAGCCTAGAGATGTTTTTTGGTTGTTAAAACTAAGGGGATGCTACTGGCATCTAGTGGGTGCAGGTTAGGGATGCTGCTCAGGATCCTACAATGCGCAGGACAGATCCCACAACAAATGCCACCAGGGCAGAGGATAAGAAACCACCATCTCTGTTAGATATGCTGAATGGTTCTGAAAAACCCTCCTCCATGTGCCTCTGGGCCCTTTCTTGGACTGCCTTACATTTCCTCTTCAGTGCTCCAAATGTTTAAGATTCTATAACAATAAGTTTCCCCCTGGAGGGTTACATCTAACCCAGTAATCTCATGTTCTAATAAGGATGATCACCAATTTGAATTTATAAGCTTTACCTTTTTTTCCCCCAAATAATGAGCTGTAAAAATCTCCATCCTAACCCTCCTTCAACTCTAAAAACAAAATTGACTCTTATCACCATGCCAGCCCTTCTCCTTGACTTCTCTGTCCTATTTCCTGTGTCCCATCATCTGGGTACCACACTTGGGCCCTAACGTCTTTTGTTTTTTTAGCACTGAAATTGATGGAGGATCCTGTTCTCTTTTAGCCTGCCTGCTTCCTTCACCACGTCTGGGTCTCTCCCCTCATAGCCTCCTTTGTGCTTAACTCCTTTCCTTTGTTCTCTTCATCAGGACCATCCTCCACATTGCTTCTACCTTTTCTAAACCTAGACTCATTTGCAGAACAAAATAACTTTCAATATCCTCCCCATTTCCTACTAAAATGGCCTCAAAAGTGCTTGCCCTGAAACTTCACGGCATCTTCAGAGAAATTGTATCCAATTTCTCTTGCTTTCGCTTCCACTGTCCCATCACAGCCAGCCAAGGTGGCTTATTGTGTTTACCCAGCGATGCCCCATGTTTCCTACCATGGGATCCTTTGTTCCTGGTAGGCAAACTGTCTCCCATCCCCCTGCCTTCCATACATAGCCAAGGCATCTATCCTTTCTTGAAGGCCCTTTTGAAACGCCATTTTCTTTATCAAGATTTTCAAATTTCCCCTAGAGGTCTCTTCTTTCATTTTTATGCTGCTTTACCCCTTAGGACTGGGGATTAGTATTTGTCCAAGTTTATCACCTTAATGCATGTGCTCCCTTGGCAAAGAACAATTAATACCCTTCAGAATGTTGAACAAAGGGGTCCATGAGAATGTCGAACAGAGGCCCTGTACCCGCTCCTTGATGGTGCTTTGAGGGTGAGCGCGAGGCCTAGCAAGGGCACACCGTCCCTTCAGGGCACCCATCGCGGCCTCCGTGAGGCTCCAATCCCAAGTCTACTGACCTTCCACTTCTGCAGGACTCAGCATCCCCGGGGCCTCAGCCCCTTATCCATCCTGGGCTGCTCCTCGCAGTAAGCCCTCTCCTCTGGGTCCCGGCCCTCTACTCCAGGCCCTGAAGATCTTCTCCTTGCCTCGACCCAGCGGCGACCCCCTCTGTTGGTAGACTAGCCCACCGCCATCGACGATCCCAGGGGTTGACCCCTGGGATTCCCTTACTTCTCCACTCGGCCTTTGCAACCTATGGCATCAGGAAGAGTGACCCCCATGGCGCTGGCGGTTCTCATGGCTTTCCGGGCCTAGCCGCCATACGCCCCCCACCCCCACCAACGGCTTCCAACCACCCCTGCAGTTTAACCTTTTTGGGCGTTCCAACGCGGCGCCCCCTATTGGACCTCCCACCCATATCCGGTTTCCGGTCCGACGCCCCCTGCTCATTCGCCAGGCAGCCTTGATTGGCATGACCCCGGCCCAATAGCTGACCCGGTACTGGGGTCGAAGGGGAGTGAGTTGGTTGTTGCGACCCAGGTATCCTATGCCGTGGATACTTGTGTGGTTTGGCCATTTTGCTGGGAGGTAGTTACCCAAAGTTTGAACCAAAGTTCGAGATTAGCATCTGCAATATGTAGACCCGTAAAGCTGAAGCAGTACGCCTTTGATGGGCTCCAAACGTTACCCAGGGTCCGACTTGCTAGTTTTTCTCTGCGCTGCGTGGCCACGTGGGTGGTGGATACATGGGGGGCAATGATGCTCTGTGTCTTGTGGCACCCTGGTTCAAAGAGAAATGTGTTACATTAGACTTAATAGGGTGGGACCGTGTGGTGGTTCGCCCGCCCGCGATTCCGCTTCGTATACAGTGATATGCGCCGAGCGGTACGTGCAGAGCTGTGCGCGCCAAGCACCTTACTTGCGGCATCCCACCCTGTGTAACCCTCATCGAACCTTCTCCCCCTTAGGGTTCTGCAGGCCAGGTGACCACCTGTCTCCTGTCTAGCTGCTCTGCACCTAAACGTGACTTGCCAGTCACTGTCACCCGCTGGTGAGACTAACTTGATGCGCGCCTACCGGGTTTTACTTAACCCCCTAAGTGGCAATTTTTCCCCTGAAGGAAATCCTTCTGTAGACCCCGACCCTGAGTAGTGCACACGCACACCCCCACCTCACTAGGAAGTGTGGGACATTTACCTGCTGCAGGCTTTGAGCCCACCGCGGCCCGGCAAACGGAGCGCGGCCGGTGGCGACTGCTAGATCTGCGGCTGGGATCAGTGCCGCTTCAACCGGCTCTAGCAATGGAAAAGTAAAGTGGTTGCCCTAGAATACTCAAAGCGAGAGGAGAGGGGCTGTAGTAGGGCTAGAGGACAGACTGACGAACCGCAGCCGGCACCCGAAGCAGGGAGCCGCTCACCTCGGCTACTGTTTGCCGCACGGTATTTGTGGATTCAATGCGCACAGGATTGCCGGTTTCCGAGACCACCCGGTACCTGCCATAACCCCCAACTAAAATCCTCTTTAACTCTTTCCCCAAACAGCAGGACCTGCAAAACTCTTAGGTCTGCGTCCCATGGGGTCCCTGTGTGCTCCGCAACCCCCTACTCCCATCGGTACTGCCGCGGCTACCCTGGGGCCAGAAGCTACTGCCGGGGGGGACTTTCCTTGATTCTCCTTCCGTGTCGCACATTTGAGACCCTCTGATTCCCCTGCGTCACCATCCATATAAATGGGAAGAACCCTGCCTGCGCTGCTATAGGTCACTGCAGAGACCCCCTAGAGCCCGATGAGGATGGGGGACATTAAAGTGCTTTACCGGAGTCAACCGGACCCAACCTCGGCAAGCGGCAAACAAAAGCTTTAGAAGCGGCAGAAAGTAACCCAAGGCATTCTGAAAACCAAATTGTGTGCTTGCACTCCGCAGCACCCCCCACTTCCTCTCCGCTTCTCTGGTGGGCTCACGACCACCTGTCGCATCCCCGCGTGCGCGCCTGTACCCCCTTCTCTATCGCATAAAGTCTTGCGCTCGGGACTTGGGCTTGAAACCCAGGGCTGCCTAGGAGCTGGGGGCCACAGCTCAGAGTTTCAGGGGTATCTTAAGGTGACGAAACCTCCCGCAGTCCCCCCTCCCTCCGAGGGGAGGGAGGATTTCAGCTCCTGTACTCCAGCGTCCCAAGGCCCACGTCTTGCGTCACGTGTCCCGCAACGCAGGAGAGCTTTCTCTTTGGCCAGAAGAGAAGCGAGGAGAGAGACTCCAAAGCAGTCAGAGAGAGGAGTGGAAGGAGCCGAAACATCCCTGCAAGGCCTGCGCTCATCAGCCCCCTTACCCAAAGTCCGGGCCTGCCGGTGCCTGGAGCCTCCGGGAGCCGGCTCCTGGAGCCCTAGCCACCTCGGCATTGGGACCTGCGTCCTCTGGTGGCGGAGAAAACGCGCTACTAGCGATTTTCGGACCGAATCGACGCGCTCCTCAGATCCAAGCAGGCGGAGTTGGCCTGGAACAGAGAGAGAGAGACAGTGAGAGAGAGGAGGGGACAAGGGCAAACTGGGGTGGGGGGCTAAGGGAACGTCTACGGGTATAAAACGTGGCCAGGAAGGAGCCTAGACTTCACCAGTAGCAATTGTGTTGCTTCTGCCATGGTCTAGGGTTCCAGGCCCTGAACCCCCCAACCTCCCAGAGGTTGAAAAGTGAGGCTGGAGGACTTTCCAGTTGGTACTTTGGTTTTTTTTAAATAATTTTTTCACCCTAGTTTGGTTGGGTGCTCCGTCTTACGGAGCCCCAAATTTATTTTAAGAAGCCGCCACCGTGTTATGGGCATGTGCAACCGCCTCGACGGCAATAATATGTCAGGACAACGCAATATCCCCCCTGAAGTTGAGGAACAGCCCGAGCAGCCACCCTTGGAGGCCGCAGGGGCAGCTGCCCCCAGTGCTGGGCCTAGCCCAGCCGAAGAGATGGAGACCAAACCGCCTCACAGCGAGCCCATCCCCATCGAGAATGACAGCACGGCGGGTGGACCCCCGGATGTCTCCAGGTCCAACTTCCCGGGTCTCAACCAGGCCTTCCAGGAAGCAGGAGCCTGGGGAGGCTACAGCCCACCTCCAGAGGAAGCCATGCCCTTCGAGGTCAAGCAGTCCAGCTTGGGAGGCTTCTGGCCTACCCTGGAGCAGCCAGGATCCTTCAGTGAGGCCTATGAAGGCCCTGAGGCCTTCGACCCAGCGTTCATGGAGCCCAGAGCCTTGGATGGTGCCAAACCAGGCTTGGGAGGCTACAGCCCCCCACCAGAAGAAGCTATGCCCTTTGAATATGACCAGCCTGCCCAGGAAGGCTGCAGCCAACCTCTCCTGCAGGTCCCAGACCTTGCTCCAGGTGGCCCAGGTGCTGGGGTCCCCGGAGGTCCTCCCGAGGAGCCCCAGGATCTCAGACCTGCATTTGCTGGCTTCAGAAGCAGCTACAGCCCTCCCCCTGAGGAAGCTATGCCATTTGAGCATGATGGAGAAGACTTTGGGGACGATAGCCCACCCCCAGGGCTCCCCAGAGCCGTCCCGCAAATCGACGGCGGCAATTTGCTCGCGGCTGTCCAGGTCCCGGGTGCGACAGTCCCGGTCCCCGGTGCGGTCCGCGTCGCTCCCTCCCGGAACGCGCCTCTTCTCTGGGTCCGAGGCGCCATCGGCAGCCCATCCCGAGGAGCTGTCAGACATCCTCGCAACAGCCCCCCAATGGAGATCTCCGGACCCCCGCTCGAGATTGGCAGCGCCCCCGTCGGGGTCCACGACGCTCCCGTCAACATGGACAGCCCCCCAATCGCGCTTGATGGCCCGCCCATCGAGGTCTCCGGAGCCCCAGATAAGAGAGAGCGAGCAGAGAGACCCCCAGTTGAGGGAGAAGCAGCCGAGATGGAAGGAAGCTCAGCCGCTGCTGCTGAAGAGGAAGGAAAAGTCCCCTCTCCCGGGGACGGATCCCCTGCCGCTGCCGAGGCACCTCCTGCCACCCCAGCCGATCCTGACACCGGGACAGCCCCTGTCTCCGCCGCCGATCCTGACACCGGGGCAGCTCCAGCCGATCCTGACACTGGGGCAGCCCCTGCCTCCTCTGCCGATCCTGACACCGGGGCAGACCCAGGAGCCCCAGCCGACCCTGACGCCGGGGCAGCCGCTGGAGCCCCAGCCGATCCTGATGCCGGGGCGGCCCCTGGAACCCCAGCCGATCCTGAAGTCGAGGCAGCCCCTGGAGCCCCAGCCGATCCTGACGCCGGGGCCAACCCTGGAGCCCCAGCGGATCCTGACTCCGGGGCCGCCCCTGGAGCCCCGGCTGATCCTGACGCCGGGGCCGTCCCTGCCGTCCCAGCCGCTCCTGACAACCGGGCCGCCCCAGCCGATCCTGCCGCCAGGGCAGCTCCAGCCGCTCCTGCTGCCCGGGCAGCTCCCGCCGCCCGGGCAGCCCGAGCTGCCCCTGCCGCCGGGGCCAGACGCAACCTCCATCTCCTCAGACCCCCCAGCCCCGAGATTCAGGCTGCCGACCCGCCTACTCCGCGGCCTACTCGGGCGACTGGCTGGCGGGGCAAACCTGAGCGCAGCCGCGGCCGCCTCGGGTACTACGACGAAGGGTCAAGCGACGACTCCAGCGGAGACGAGTACGACGATGGGGCCACCGGATGCTGGCGCTGGCTCCTGCGGCGAAATCGCCGCCGCCGAAGCCGAAAGCCGCAGCGTAACTTGCTCGGCAACTTCCTCTCTCAATGCTTCTGCCGATCTGAGAGCCCCCAGTCCAGAGCCTCACAGTCCGGCAAGGTCAAGAAGGTTCCCGTGGCAGAGAAGCACAGACAGATGCGCAAAGAAACCCTGGAGAAGCGTGCTCAGAGGCGCGCACAGAAGAAACGCAGCAAGCTCATCGACAAGCAACTCCAGGAAGAAAAGATGGACTACATGTGTACGCACCGCCTGCTGCTGCTAGGTAATGCGGCGGACTCTGCCTCTGGGCAGCAGGGCCGCCAGGGACCCGGGTAGAGGGTGGCAGGGCTGCCCGGTGGGGCTGAGGCTCGGCGGTGGGAGGAGGGGGTCCGGTCAAAGATCGGAAGACCCTGCTAGAAAGTTCCAGGGAGGGACCCCAACTTTGCCCTGGGCGCGGGAGGGGAGGTTGAGTGGGCTCGGGTGGCGAAGTATATGCCCTCCAGGGAGAAAAGTGATGCCGAGCGACACTGAGGGTCGTTTCCGGCTGGACAGGCGAGCGCCAGCGACCGTAAGCTGGACAGTCAGGGTCTTCAGGTGAGCCAGGAACTGCCGGGGAGGGGCCCCGGGGCTCCCCTGGCTAGGCTGGTTGGGGCCTTGGTGGGCTGGAATCACTGGGAAAGGCGCGCCCCCGCCTCGCCTGGCACGGCTGCTTGGACTCAGACGGCTTTGTTGTTGGTGTGTGTCGGTGTCCATATTCTGTGTTCGCCTGTGCATGTTACGCTCAAGTGTTTCCATCCTGGCACCCCCAAATTACCCGCCGACTGTGTACTTGTACTTGGGATCGGGCTGTCTTGTGGTTTGCGCCATTGCGCGGGCAAGAAACTTTCGGTGTTCGCGCACTCCGGCGGTACCTGCGCGGGCGCTCTGCGGTGCGGCTCGGCGCAGGGAAGCTGGCGGAGCATCCTGGGTAATGCGCTGGGCCCCTGGCCACGGGAGGGAGACGGGCCTCTTTCCCCCGGCCTCCATAACCTTTTTCCTCTATGTCTTTCTCTCTTTTTCCCTTTGCGCTAAGCGTTTCCTCACTTCTCATTCGTTCGCCAAACCCTCCCGCCTTTACAGTTGAAAAACCAGACACGCAGGTATCTGGGGCATCGGGGCTACACAGATGAGCTCAGTGTCCTGGACACACTGAGCATACCTGGTGGTGGGATGGGGGTGGGGGGGCCCTTAACCTGCTCTAGGCACCTCTGGATCCCAAACCAGGCCGGGGCTGTTTCCAAGGGGGTGGGCGTGGCTGTGTTTAAACAAATATGAACTATTTGTTTTCTAGCGAACAGCCAGAGGTAAGCCAATCATTTACACTTTTACAAGCGTACAGGAGGAGGGGCTTGGTTTAAAAAGAATAGGGGTGATGAGTTTGGAGTGGAATGTTGTGTTTGAAAAGCAATTAAAATAAAACATTTCAAAAAATGCTCTGAGTGTATTTGAAGTGTGTGGACAAAGTACGGTAAAATCATGAATATGACTTGTGAAACATGTAAATTTTCGCATGTGAATTTTTTCAAGCAGCTTTAGCTGGGGGCAGAGAGGCTTAAAGGTAAGGTTTTCTGCAAATTTGCTTTGAATATCAAACAAATAATAAAAAATAAAAAACTGAAAGTTTTTTGATTAAAGTTAAAATAATGCTATTCTTACCAGAAGGGTACCTTGGCAGCCGCCTACCTTTCCCCTCCTTCTCTTCCCATATCTCAAGGGCCCCTCCCTTCAGGAATCCCTTGCTCACCTCACAGTAAGACCCTCTCCCGTAATTCCAGGTCTTTTTCTGGCCCTCCCCAGCCCCCCCCCAAAACCCTCTTACACCAAACCTGAAGCAGTAACTCTTTCTGCCACACTTAAAGCAGCAATTAGCATTGTTCCAAATACGTGGCTTAAATGGAAACTTCAGAAGTGACTCTCTACAATCTTTATTTTTTTTTAACTTTATTCTTTCAGAACTTTCAAGGGATTTTAAGATCACAGTTTCTAAGGCTGTGCTGTATTTGTTTGTTAAGTATTTTATAATGTGTGATGGTTTTTATCAATAGTATTATTGACATAGCTGTATGCTATTGTGACGTGTTTCCCATGACATCCCACAGCTTTACATGTGATGGTCATTTTATGTATGACCTCACCCTTTGACACAATAGTATTTGCCCCAAAACATACAAAAGGGAGGTAATTTTAAATTTCAAATGTCTCAACTACACTAAAACCACAGAACCTTCAATGACAATGTACCGCCTTCCCTGCAGACAACTGATTTTGCCATAACAGACCCATTTCAATATTCTAAGCATAGCTCTGGGAAGCAAATCTGTAAACTGGAGGTAGGAGCACACAGCCTGGTGCAGAAAGAAGACCCACATGACAGTACACAGCTGACCCCTAATTGTCAAATTGCTAGTGTCCCTTACATGCTTGGGCCTCATTTGCCTCATCTGCCAAATGAAGTTTTCCTGGCAGATCTCCACTAAGATACTCTTCAGCTTCATGACTTGAGTCTTTTATTTTTCCCAGGGATTAGGGGTAAGGAAGACATGGTCCATTTAAACGAGGACTAGAGGCTTATACCACAGATAATGCAACCACGAATCCTGCAGCAAAGTGTTCACTTGTGGGGCCAGGACTTAAGAATAATAGAAGTTTGCCTGGATTCCCCTTGTTGTCCTCAGGGCAAAAATTAACCTTGACAAAAGAAAATTTGCTGGGGTCATCTTGCCATTGTCCTGGCTTTACTCTCTAGGGATTAGCAGTCAAGCTTATTTGGATGCCACATAGTTCAGACAACAGGCCAGTAAACTTTGGGCCTTCTCTAGCATGAGACTGAACTGCCATAGCCAATGTTACCTGCTAGCTGACACTACAACAGTGCAGGTTGTCAAACCAGGCTATAATTTGCCACCAGGGTTCATTTTGCTGAGGGGACAAGTGAGACATTGCATCCAGGTCTTAGTAATTGATAGGGGAGGGGGAGAGGAAGAAAGATGAGGACTTACCCACATGTAGGACAAGACTTTTTACTAGCTTTCTTGTTCCAATGTATAAAACAAGACATCCATACATTGCTACCACTGCAAATGCAGATCAGATGGCTGTCCTTTGGTATGGCTCCTAATTTGTGACATGTAGATTCATCTGTTGCTTTAAAATTGTGTGCTTATAAGTGCATCCTTTCTACTTTTATTGCCCAAACAGCTTAAGCACATACAGGGAATCATAGAAAAATAAAGAACATGATGAAAATTCCAGAACTTCTAAAGAGTTGGAGCTCATCATTATCTAATAATAGACTATTTCCATGGTTCTGTTGCCTTTTTAAATAATTGTGGTGTTCTTCAACTTTCTTTTTTGAAACTTCATTTAGGCATGATTACCCCCTTGTTTGAGAATTAAAGGAGGCCAGTAGATCAGCATTTCTTAGTATCTGATGCATTCATTAAAATTGTGCAGCAAATACTATATACGATAATGGCCATTCTGCAATGACATTTTACACAATGAATCACAATTAATTGTATGATAATTTATTTATGCCTCTAAGTGCAAAAGTGATGTATTAACATTCCATCTTGCAGAAGCACTATTCTTTTTTCTTTTATTCTTTATTATTATTATTATTATTATTATTTTAAACCATATTCAGAAGGCCTCCACTGAGCTGTTTGGTGCTGTGGGGAGGCCCAACTCTGAGACCACAAAAGTACTGTGGAGTTAAAGGTTTTTATTATTTTCCTTTCTCTGTTTCCCAATATTATTCATACTTCTTAAAGGCCAAAATTCTGCCCTACTTTAAAAAATCCAACTCACCACAGTTTTCTTCTTCAAAAAATATTTCTATCTTAGTGGATTAATTTTTTTTTAATTTGTCCATATTCTATGCCATGGAAAACTGGTTTTAAGCAAAGAAAATTGGGAGTCACCCCCTCTGTACACACTTGAAAAGGAACACCCCACCATGCTCAGAATTATTAGTCATCAGTACTATTAATGATAACACATTCTGATTGTATTATACATTATTAAAATCCTTTCATGTAGTCATATATATCTTGTGAAGCAGCTCTGGGCAATAAAAAATGTGAGAGGACCTCATTTCATAGGCGAATAAAGCAAAACTCAGAGATTAAATATCAGGGACTTTCAATCAAATACTACAAGGTAAGTGAAGGATCTCAAGTTTCAAATTCAGATAAGGTAATGCTTAGGAAAAATTTGATAATAAGCTGCAAAGCTTTATCTAAAGCATGATTATTATAAATGTACTGTGTTCTTAAAATCCCTTGCCAGTGACAGGTGTCTACTAGCCTGCTGCTTTCTGAATTGCAGTCAAACCCTGACAGATCCCTGGTTATAAATGTCCATTGAGTGTACATGAAATGTGAGCTCCACTTCTGAGATACCTGTCACTCTACAGTGATATTTAATTCCCACATTTGCTCTGACTCTTCTGCCAGCATAACAACATTGCAGGCTTAGTTTTATCTGTTGGCCTTTCTTTTCTTCTTCTTTTTTTTTTAATGCACATATTCTTTAAAGTCTTTTTCATAGATCCCCTATTAGTTTTCTTTAGCAGAGTCGACAATTTTTCTCTTTACTTAGCTTTTTATCCCTCACTTTAAAAAATGTTAAGAATAATCCTAAGAGTAAATGCAGTTGCTTTTATACATAGTTCTACATTTATAGAATTAGACTGTTTAGGCTATCTTAGTTTGGATCTAATGATTTTATTAAAATAGCCCTGCTCAATATTCTTCATAGTGATTTTAAAAAATATATATTCTTTACTTTTCATCCACAGCTAATTCCCATTTAGCAAGAGCCAGTGTATGATCTTAGAAATCACCTTTGACTTTTATATAGATAGATTGGTATTAAGCAAAAACCAAATTGCTCTTTAGAGAAGGTAATCTAGATTTTTAATTCCCAATGCTAGCCACGATCCTCCTCCTTTTGAAAGTCAGTTTTCCCTCCAAATAAAACTTACTCCCACTCCCAGTAAAATTATGGTTCTTCCAATGTCTCTAAATAAAGTAACTTTTAGGAGACACCATAAACAGTTAATCAAAAAATGGTTTCAATGTATCTAGGTTTTCTCTTACCTGGGACAAAAGTGGGATTATGGCAAACCCACCTTGCCCCTTCCAGGCTTCCTAATGAAATTCAAAATTCTTATGTCATTTGCCCACTCTAAAGTCAAATTTATCAGGAAGAGTAGCAATTTTCCAGATTGGACAAGGCCAGCTGATGTGACAAGGTCTCCACTGTCAATTAAAAAGTCAGCCAGCCAGGCTGATGGGCCACCTCTGCCTCTGATGATCTCCCTGCCCACTGAGTAGCAGGACTAGAGACTCTAGCCCCAACACCCACCTTGACAGATTTCATTGAATTGGACTAAACAGAGCCTTTGCTCCCAATGCATTCCTACTCTGGCCTGTGGTCACCCTGAACATAAGATGATGAAGAGAAAAATGGGCCCGAGCCTCTGGCTGGAGTTCTGTGGAATCTTTCTCAAGTCCTAAGTGGCCTTAAAAAACTGTTGGGCACCCACACCTACAAATTGGCCATGAGGGTGGGCCAGGGAGTCCTTGAACAAGAGAGGGAGGGGTATTTCTAGAATGAGACATCATTTTTTCCCCTTAATCCCCCCCCAAGAAGGCAAGATACCAAAAATAAAGTTACATCTGAGAAATCCAGAGAAGCCTTTTAAAGGATAGTATCTTCAACCTAGTGCGTGGCACACGCAAGTATCTCCAAAGTGTTAACTGGATTTTTTCTCTCGGACTTTGTTTTTTCTTCCTGCTGCAAGTGAGGTTTTTTTTGTTTAGTTTAGCTTTTTTCCATATGTCGCATGAGACTATTAACTTATAAGTTCGGTAAATGCTGGGTACCCCGTTCTGTCTTTCTGTCTCCACATTTCAGAGTACACTCTTTGTGTAAATTTTGTAAATAAAGGTCAACCCAAGCCATAGATATGCTATGCCTTGCTAAATTTATGATTGTGTGAAGTCACTTTCTGATGAGTGATGTGGCAGAGAAAATATAAGGAAAACTTTCTTATACTTCTCCTGAAAAAGCATCACCTATCACCCCCTCCCTTTCCCCACCTTTCTCTTTTGATAAGCTCCTACCTATAAATCAATACTGTGGCTGAGCCCAAGGACCTGAGCTTAGATTGTTCAGTGGTTATTATGCCTGAAAAAAAAAAAATGTCTTTAGTTTCCTTCCCCACAGTCAGGTGGTGAAGCAGGCCAGCCAGCAAGAATTGAAGATGGAGAGACCTCCGCAAAAGAGGTAGGGAACAACACAATGTTTGACTTTTAATTATCACTGATCATCACAAGCTTTATTGAGACATCAGGTCCTTCGGTCTCCAACAAGTAGCACACAGGAGGCACCTACCCTTCAAGTTAGAATTATTGGAGCAGTTTTACGTATGCGACATCTGGGAGCCATAATAAGGGAAGAATGTTAGGCAACTCATCTCTGGCAGAGTGATGGAAATTCAGGGAATGCGCCTCTGTCACACTTACTTAGAGGTAAAATTCCAAATTTCATTGTAGAGTAATTTGTTAAACCTCAGGAGAATTCATGAGTATTTTGACTCGTGGAGTTCTGCCCACAGAACTTGAACATTGGATGTTCCTAAATGATTTTTTAATGATTCAATTTGGGGCGAGGAGAGAGGTATAAAGGTGGTATAAATTGTTATCCGATCTCAAATTTATTATGAGTCAGTCAATGTTGCCAACACTGTCACACACATTTTGTGTGTGGGACAGAGTAAGTACTTTTAACTTCCTTTAATGAGTTGATAATGGGAAGGGAAAATCTCTTGTACCTACTTTCTAAGGCGTGTCACAGTCAAGCTTTCACAAGCTCAGTGTCACCTCTGTGTGAGTGTCGATTCTTCCCGGGAGTGAAGACTGGGGCAGCAAGAGATGCTCCCTTTTGAACTGTCCAGCTCTTGCCTGTCCTCTTGAATCGGAAGACCACACTACCTCTCTCCTCCTTCCCATTTGCACAGTGTTGCCTTTCCACAAACTGATTGCTAAAGTGCAAATTATTATGAAGATGTTTTTTACAGGGAACCTGCATTCAGGTAAGTTTGTGGGGGTTGGGACAAAAAAAAGAAGAATGCTTAGGATGATCCATAAAACCCAGTGGCAGCCATGGTGACACAGTCCAGGACCCGAGAAGGGCTGCTTGGCAAGGCTCTTCCAAAGGAAATAGGAAAAGTATCCAGCATCTTAGCTAGTGTCTATCTAAACTCCCCTGGGCCTCGGAAGCACACATAACTGTGCCTCAGTGTCTATACCTGCAAAAGTAGTTGGTTTATCCAGCTGAAAAAAATGAAGGTATGAAACCTGTCAAGAATAGATAAAAATTACTTGGGAAGCACATACGTACTTATGCTCCGGGGACCACTTGAACACATCCTTTTTAATAGATGCTAGTTTTTATCTATAGTCATATGTGGTAACACCTAAGTGTCCAAAGGATTAAGCCTACTCTTATGGGTTTCTCTTTTAAAAAAGACAGACCTGATTTATAATCAGCCCCCCTGGGTTTTTTGTTTTGTTTTGGCCAGAGTGCACATTTGAAATCTCAGTGTCCATCTTAATTCCTTATAGCTGTTCTCTCTAGGGGGTCTACTAGGCCTATAGGGTACTTAATTATCTTATTAGTAAAATCACAGGTGTCATTCAGAGGTCTGTCTGCCTATTCCCCCTCAAAATATGAATTTTTTAATGACAGACTCTAGAAAAGCCCAGATATGTTGAAGGTGAGTTGTTATTTCAGGTGACCACTAGATGGTAGGACAGTATAAGGAAAGGTGTCATATTCATGGTAAAAGTGACAGGGCCTGAGAAGAGGCAGGAAGGGTAAAGAAGGGCTCTACTTCATGTTCTCCACCCCTGACCCCTACCCTAGGACAGAGCTCAGATTCAAATGAGCCCCAATAGTTTAGCCAGACCCAGCTTCTCACTTTTAAGTTGACATAGTTAGCTGCATGCCAGGATTTTAGGAACTTCTGGGGGGCTTAGTCTAACCAAGTTAGACTCCATTAACATTTTAGGCTCCATTAACATTTTTTCCCGGGGGTGAGGGATGTCCTATCCCCTTTAGAGTGTTCAGCAAGCACGCACACTCACAATGTGACAATCAAAACTGTCTCGTCATTGCCAAACGTCACCCCTGATTGAGAACTACTGCCCTAACATTATTAATATTAAATTCTAGGGAAGTTAAAGATCACACATATCATAACTTGTATTAAAAATTATCTTCAGAGGAAAGGTGGTCCACTCTAGGTACTAATAACCAGTCAGAAATGGTCATGCTTAATTTTGGTCCCCAGCATTCTTGGGTAGAAGTAATTTCTAGAAACCTCAGAGAAGAAATCAACCTGGATGACACTAACTAGAATAGGAAAGAGAATTATTTCAGGACTGTGAACGATGACTCGGATTAACCAAGTCAGTCTCCTGGGTGGGCTAAGTCGGTGCTTAAGTAGATTTTAACCCTTAAATGATGACCTCTACCACTTAAGGATTCTTTAGGTTGCCTTTGTCTATAGCAGGCTGGGAACTATCTACCCGTCTCCTAAACTCTAAATTAGTTTACTCCAAATTGTAGAGAAGGATGCCAAGATAATAAGTACCCACAGTCAGATAGCTGCTGCTCATGCATCATCTGGGTGGCAGGGACCTCACCTGACGTGCGTTCCACAAAACATTAAGGAGGCCCTTAATTAATAATGCGTGCACACCAATGACAAGTGACTGGTCCCTATTTTCTGGTGCTTCTTAGTCTCACGCCCATAGGGAACCAGCCGGCTATGTGGAGGTACCATATAACACAGTGGTTCTCAACCTTCCTAATGCCGTGACCCTTTAATACAGTTCCTCATGTTGTGGTGACCCCCCAACCAAATAAAATTATTTTCGTTGCTAGCACCACAACATGAGGAAAACAACTGATCTTTCAAGGCAGAAAGTCACCTCGGGCTAGGGGGTACAGGAAGGACTACCTCTGAATGACTGTACTGAGAAAGATAATATGTTTTTGGAAATAAAACATAGTTTATGCCAATAGAAGTAATAACCCAAGGACATTTCTGGGTCTTGCACTTGGTCTTTGATAAAATAGACACCCCCTTCCCCTCCTAGGAGAGATTCTACAACCAATATCTCTTGGAATAATCATAACAGGACTATACTATGATTTTATTTTCCAAACAGTCACCTAACTCTCCAAGTTGCATCTAACCAGCTTCCCTCCCAAGTGAAGAGGACTTTATTGCTTCTTTATTATTATTTTGACTCTAGTACATTTATATTTTTGCTCCCACTTGATCTTTTAGTAAAGTTTTCAGATGTTACAGATTCATCGGGGATCTAATTTAAAAAAACAAACAATTTTTTTCTTGTTCTTTTTTTTTTCTAAGAGAGTTTGGAATTTGTGCCAATTTCATTCGAAAGGCCAGGGAAAAAAATTAAAATAGGACAAAAACCACTCTACTCTAGACATACACATGTATTTAAACACTTACTTACTTTTACTATCAGAATCACAGCAGGGTGAGAGTTAGAAATGGATTGTTAGTTTGATACACTATATATTAGACTTGTAAAATTTAAAATATCATTTGAAATCAAAACTTGTCTGAAGACTAGCGTTATATGCCCCAAGTTCAGCTAAACACCTCCTAACTAGAGACTTCCTTACTGCAGAATCCTAGAAATTACCCAAGGCAAGCTTTTTGAATGTTGATTTTGACATTTTGCCTGAGACCAAGTGCAACATCTTTCCAAGGAAATACTTAGAAGACTCAGGGCGGAACCCCCCCAAAAATGCCAGAAGTTAAGGGAAAATTTTTAAAAATTGGATTGCCAGAAAACTTCTAGCTATTTATAATTGAGCATTTAAGACGTGATTTCATTTCTTTCTTTTTAGCTGCTGAGAGGGGAAGTGTGTTAGGTGATTTTGTTTTGTGAAACAAATGGCCAGGGCTGGTTTTAAGATGGACACTTGGAGGAGTCTTTAGATGTCCCTGTTGGGAGGCAGCCATTCCAAACACTCCTATGAAATAAATCGCTTATCCCAGGGCAGTTGGGCTTTGTGAGCCCGCAGTGATCGCCCTTCCCTATCTTCCCATATAGGTCTGAGTAGACGGGGAGGGGTGGACAGAGGAACCCAAACTCTTTAGGAGGGTTCTAAGATAGTGGGAAGAGCCTGGCTAAGAAGGTGGGGTTCCTCCTTCCTGTGACTTTGTGATTCTAGCACTTTATTCTAGGATTCCATGAATTTGCCAAGTGACATCCAGAAAAGGCCAAAGTTTGAGTCTTAAAAAGTATTGATAAGGCTCCATTTTGTGTTGATTCTGCTGAGGATGCCTGGGGTCCTGCCATGGTCAGGGGAGTGACTTAAATTTGATGGGCTGTCCAAGAAGAGGCCAGGGGCACCTCTGTGTTTAACTGGATGTGTGAAGAAGTAAAGACCCAAGGTGGGGCGGGGCAGGGAGAGCTTGAGAAAGAGGACTCTTCGTAGAGACTCGAACTCAGTGGCCAGAACAAACCCAGAATCCTTGCTGACATCTCGGCCTCAGACTGGAGCTGATACATAGGGGACACCTCTCTCTCCTTTCGTTTTATTTTTTGTTCCGACCCCGCAACCTTGATTTCTCCCTGTTCTGCCAGAGGCCAGAAAGGAGGAAGCCCACCAGGGATGTCTTAGGATGGAGAAAGGGGCATATCCCCTTTCTCTCAAAAGTTGGCACAGTTCAGAAATAGGGGAGCAGAAATCAGTCTCCTAAGAGACTCCTTTTTTGCGTTCTCTTTTATTTTTTTTCTCTCTTCTGAGATTTTATTTTTAAAAACAAGATTCTTATTAAAGGAGTTTTTTTGTTTATTTGTTTGTTTTTAGAGAAAGAAGGGAGAATACCCTACTCACCATTCAGGGCTGGGAAGTAGGAAAAATAAAATAAAGCAAGGCTGCTTCAAACTGGCTGGCAGATGGCGCTCGGCTTTTACAATTGAGAGCCTGGCTTTTCAAAATTCACTCCCGCCTCGCCTATGGCAGAACTCCGCAGCCCTCCCTAAACCCTCCCTCCGCAGTCCCTGACCCCCAAGGTCTAGGGATGTTTTCAAAGGTTTTCAGTTGGGTAGTTGACATCTGAGGAAAAATCCTGTCACTTTTATCTAGGGAGTTTGTAGACCTTAACCCACACAGGAAAATGTACTGTCAGGGTGACCTCCAAGTTAGCCCTTGTGCCCTGGTTCTCTAGGAAACTGGTTTTGAAACCTTAGACAACTCTCTTTATCTCCTGGGTTCCTGTTTTCCTTATTTGAAAAATGAGAGGGATGTCCTTGTCACTTTAAAATTTATGTAATTCTCTTATAAAAGTTTAAATGGAAGAGGCATGCTCCCTCCCACCCCCACAAACATACATACGACTTTTCAAATATCTGTTCCAAAATGGCAGATTGTATAGGAAATCAAAGTTTAGGGCCACCTATTACCCTTTGGTAAATAATTAATAATTTCTGAGTACCCAGAAGTTTCTGGGAGAATCTTTGTAGGAGCAGAGTTTGGCAGCCATTTCTTTCCCATCCCAGTCAAGGGTTAGAAAAGAGATTTGGAGGTCCAGTTGCCACCAGGGAAACCCAGGGAGCCTTCCTGGAGTAGGAAGCATTTGAGACAATACTGGAAGGTACAGAAAGTGAAGGGGTAGAGTTTGGGGTGCACGCTCCAGGGTTTTGTACAGTGAAGGAACTGGCTAGGGGGGAATGTTTGCCATTTTCCCATTCATAAGAACATCTTTGGCTTTTGGGGGGATCTCTGAGATTTCAGAGCTTGTTTGAAATTTTTCACTCCTCAATCCCTCTCTGTTCACTGCTTACAGTGGATGGTGAAGTGTGGGGCATTCTTATTAGCAACGAGTCTAGGAATGGGACCCACATTCTCAAGCTCAGGCCCAACACTGGCCTTGGGGCAGGTCTGGTTACCAGTTGAGGGGAAGCTGGATCTGATGGTGTCTGGGAACCAGTTCCTTGGTTTCAGAGTAGGTGCCCTCTGCCCCTCCCCATCTCTTGGGAAGGGCCACACGGGATTCCATTTAAGGGCCTGTAGAGTCCTCTAACGGGGATTTATTTCTTTCTGGTCAAACTTACCCCCAAGATCCCAACCTTATACATATTTTCTCTGTCACCTTGTCAAAATTATAAAGTCAAAGGAACTGAATAAAAAAGGTTAACTTAAGGTAAACATGCCCCCCATCTTGCTATTGAAAATTTTTCTTTTTAAGTTAACTACTTTGCTATCACATTCTTCTCTTACACCCATATTCTTCTGGGGAGTCTTTAAAGCTTTTCTTGCACTTTGCCCTCCCCAGAGCTACTGATCTACCCCTGAGTGTTGGCTGAGGGTGGGGCAAGGCACATCCCTCAGGTGGATGTTGGGATGCAGAGGAGGTCAGGGTGGGCATCAGCCTGTTTCCTGGCACCTGTCTTGAGTTAGTTGAGCTCCTCCCCCACCAGAGGTCAGCAGAGAACTCAGAATGGCGCAGGAAGTGGGATCTCTTAGAATTCTCTAGATAAAATGTAAGAAACCTGAAGAGAAAGAAGCCCACGTTTCCAGGGGTGTATTTGGTTGGGGTCTCATCCTATCTTGGTCCTAGAGACCTTAGTTTTCACACCAATACCGACATTATGTGCTTTGGGGGGTCAGAGGGCTTTAGTCTGTTGATTTGGCGGGTTTCTTTGCCACAAACACACAAATCCTTTACTTACAAGAGACACACCTTTTTAGAACTCTACCCCATGGGACCAAACTGTCCACTTTCACTTCCCACACTTGGAACCCAAACTCCGCACTTGGCCTGGCCCTTTTTTCTTCTAGAAGTTGTATTTATTGTTAAAAATGACATTATAATATTGAAGGAAATCCCCCACCCTGCCCTCATCCTGCTATGATTTTATTTCTCTTTATTTCCCCTATTCTTTACCCAACTGTGTAGATGTTTTAAAAGAGGGTATTAACCATGGCATGCAAACAATTGTGTATTTAGCCCCCCCGCTACACACACACAGTAGGCTGATTTCCTTAGAGGTTTCCCCCACCTTTTCCACCTTTCTGTGACTTGTTCAGTCTTTTCACTAGAGTGGGAAAAGGGGGCACGGAATAAGAATTCCCTTGTCCTCTGAATTTTGAAATCCCAGGATCCTTGTGAACAACTCAGAGGTTAAAACCAATTCCCCATAGCCACTTTTTTATTATGAGAGGAGCGAGACAAAGAGAGAAAAGGGATGTGCAAAAGGCAAAGAAGAGGCAAATGAATACAAAAATGAAATTAAAAATTTAGAAGGAAGAGAGAAAGGAAGAAAGAGAGAATGGGAAGGAAAAAAAGAAAAGAAACAGCACCTTTGCCAACTTTAGCTCTAAGCCCCAGATGGGATCCCTGCCCTCTAGTACCTTCTAGTCCAAAACGGATCGGGTTGCAAGTAATTATAGTCGTGCCAAGCAAGGAATGGACAGCTGCCAGGAAGAGAGATGCCAGTGCGCTTGATGGGCAGGTTTAGAGGCAGGAGCGGGAGGGAACAGGCTCCCAAGAAGTCCAGGTTAGAGCATCTTCTCCTCCCCTGCCCACCCACAGTCCCCCTGAGGTCCCAGGTGCATCCCAAGAGCAGGACAAAGGCTACCACAGTCCTCTGAGCTCTAACCACTGCCTTCTCACCCACAGGGGACCCTTTTTGCTTCCCTGAACTTTTCTCTCCTGATCCTAACATGATTGTCCAATTTTTGCTTTATTTCAAAATTAGTAATATACCCACTTCTATCACAACTGATTTTCCAAGTGTTTCCACCTGCCTCGTCCCACGTTGTAGTTTTGTTTTAAGAAATCTGGCACAGAGCAGACCTTTTTGTCCTTAAAAAAAAACAAAAAAACTAAACTTCATGAGTTCTTTGGTTCAATTTTGGTTCAATAATTAATTACCTAGAACAAAACAAAGCAAATACTAATTTTAAAAGCAGACAGCCTATACATTCAGTATATATCTCACATGTGGAGGAAATCCTTAGAATATCACTATCTGATATCCTTAAGAAGTTGGCTCCAGCCAGACTCAGAAGGAGGCATTGTTTCCTTTCTCTTTTTTTTCCTCTTCCTTCCTTTCTCTCCCCCCCCCTTTGAAAAACAAGTCTTATTCTACTGGGGGATGTTCATTAGAGGGGAGACTATTCAGCAAGGATGAAAACAGGGAGTATTAAGCAGGAGGAGAGTGGGACAAGACTGATTGCTCTGGGGTGGGGGTGAGGGCAGTGAGAGCATCACAGCCAGATAAAATCCCAAGAGCAGACCTTTGGCTTCCTGGCATTTGTTGGGAAAATAGTCCATCATCTGCCTTTCTGTGTATCCTAGATTTATTCATCAGCTCAGGAGTAACAACTAAGATCAAAATCCCACCCTAATCTGTTGTGGTAGGGCCCTATTCTCTCATGCTTAGACTTTTTGTTTTTCCTCTTGGTAGAAGTGGCTTTCTGGGCTGACCCTAGTTCATGCTCAAGGTTTGGCTCTTCCCACTAGGAAAAGTTCATATCCTTCCCAAGCGCCAAGAGTTAGAAATGTGTTGCTAATTGATTTGAGCTAAATTTGTGTTGCTTTGAGACTTAGTAAAATAACTGATTAGGGACCAATGGGGGGAAAACAATGGCTGTTCTAATAGCCAAGAAAAGGAGCTCACCACAAATATTTATAAAATGGGCCTTCTGTGACATTTCAGAATTATTGGGGATTGGAGGTCATGGCTGTTCCTCAGGAAGAAAGAAAGGCCATTGGGAAGTGTCTCATGGAAATTTAGCATAAAATGACACGCCTAATATGGGAAAATAGTTAAGTGCAAAAGTTAAATCCAAAATGAACAGTTGTCACAAAGTAATTCTTCACATTTTTGACTATTGGCAGATCTGAGGTATACTCATAAGTAGTGATGTCTCACTTGGCAAACAGCATAGAGTACTGCCTGGTCCCTGGTATACTATGTATATGCACTCATTTTCCCTTACTGATAAGTTATTGCCTAACTCTTTGGTTAACTTGTGGGTTGAAATAGACTTGTTTCCTTTTTGCCTCTCTAGTAGCATCACTAAGCTTGCACCAGCCAATCACGTGTCTGCCAAGGCTCTTAGGAGAATGAATCCTTGCTGGGTCGGTGAGTTTGCCTCAATGTAGGCGTTTTCATTTATTTATTCATTCGTTCAATATGTATATACAAACACATATGAGTACCAAATGTATGCCTTTCCCATGGGGAAGACAAAGGCGTAAGACATTGCTGCTCCCTTGATGGACTCACAGTCAAAACAAACCCAGGACATTACCAAGAGCAGGCAATCTCTGCTAAGTAAAAAATAAGATGGAAAGATTATCAAGCGACAGACTTTAGCAACCTTCTAAGATCTCCAACCCAGTTGAGCAAACCAAATCAGGGCTTACATAAAAGTATTTTGAGTGCTGATAATTAAACTACAGAAAACACAGAAGGATCTGCTTGGGTCAAAACAAACAGCTGTGTCTAGACATCTGACAGGCACAACCATTCAGATTCCCATGCCAGTCTGAGGCTGAAAATTTCTATAGGAACAGGAGTGATTGAGCCTTCTCTAGTCACAGGGTAGACCTCAGTGTTGATAATTTGTCAGTCAAGGTCAATCAAGAAGGAGGCCTTTCTCCAGGGAGATGTAATCCAGGGGGCTACTAGCCATGCTAAGGGGACAGGCTAGCTTCCAGAACGGTGTCCAGAGGCCTAGCCCAGGAGTGTTACTGAGAATTGCCTTGTGCCAGCTCCCTTCTTTCATTTGTGCTCTGTGCAGAGTCAAACTGTACTTCCAGAATCCTTTAGAACTGAAATTCTCTTGGGGGTGGGCCCAAATTCTTCCACCTAACCTTAGAATCTTCTATATGTGTCATAGATTAGAGTTTTGAGAGTTGGATGGGAAAATGTAATTCATCAGAAGTCCCCATATATTGTAGCATGCCTTCCCCTTAGCTCCCATCCTATCTTAGCTCTGGTCCCCCATCTTAGTTCTGGTCCTCTATCTTAGTTCTGGTCCTCCATCTTAGCTCTGGCCTTCCATCTTTGCTCTGGGCCCTCATCTTAGCTCTGGGCCCCCATCTTAGGTCTGCCCTTCCATCTTAGTTCTGGGCCCCCATCTTAGCTCTGATCCTCCATCTTAATTCTGCCCCTCCATCTTAGCTCTGGGCCCCCATCTTAGGTCTGCCCCTCCATCTTAGTTCTGGGCCCCCATCTTAGCTCTGGTCCTCCATCTTAGTTCTGCCCCTCCGTCTTAGCTCTGGTCCTCCATCTTAGCTCTGGTCTTCCATTTTAGTTATGGTCCTCCATCTTAGCTCTGGCCCTCACATCTTAGCTCTGCCCCTCCATCTTAGCTCTGGTCCTCCATCTTAGCTCTGACCCTCCATCTTAGATCCTGAGCATTGGCCCTTTCTTCCCATTCCCTGATGAGGATAGAGATATTCCATATTCAATCACTATAATTAATTCCCAGTCATTGTGGAAAGAAAAATGTACTTTTAATTTCCAGAATTTTATTTTAAACTTTTATAAATACTTTTAAGAATAAGATGTCTTATCTATAGGTCTCTATAATGTTCAGCACATGATTTATAACCTTTATATAAAAATGTATGTAATACAGGTATATAGATTGTTTCATATTAAAAATAAGATAGAGGAATTTTTGTGTGTGTTGGTGACTAAACTGAAGGAACTCCCAGATGAGTTTTGTTCCATAGTCACATTAGGATTTACTGAATTATTACTTTTGAGGACTGAAACAGGAGTGCCTAAATTTTTGTATCAGAGAGTGGAGATTTGGCCTGGTCTGCAGGCCCCTTCACCTCCCCGCAGGTGGCTGTGTTCTGTTCAGTTAATCCCATTAACTGGCAAAGGCTTACAGGGCCACTCTGAAGGGACATTTGCATTTTAATAAGAACATTGTGAGGCCAGAAAGCCCAGAGAGTCACATTTTTAATTGAGGGGCCCTGAAGAGTAGAATTCTAACTGGAGGCTTTGAAAAGGCATTTGGGTAGTGAGAGTCCCTCCCCACTTGTTGTCCCTGTCTAGCAGCCCCAATCAGTGAATTGGCTTTTCTCCCTTGTGGCCCTAGGATGTGGGGACCCCTTCCCCCCACTCTACAGCATAGTGCCTTAGTGGTATCCTGCCCGGCAGCAGGCACCTCCCACCCCATCCAGCGGCAGAGTCAGGTCCAGCTCAGAGCCTTTGGGATGCCTGGCTCCCCCAGGCCAACAAAGACAAGCCCCAAGTTTTTCTCCAAAGTCTACGTTTGTGACACACAGAACTCAGGAAATACAAGAGGCTTGAGATTTGTAGTGACGCTCTGCTGTCTTTAAAAAGAAATATAATGGGGAGCGGGGTTGTGAAGCAGAGGAGCGAGGAAGCAGGAGGCCAGGCTAGCAACTGGCAGTGGCAAAGCAGCCTTGTTCGTATGCTACATAAACAGCCCCACTGTCATGTGGTTATAGCCTTCAGAAAAGCCAGGGCTTAGTGGCACCTGGATTGATTTCACACCTTAGCTTAGAGTTACTCAGAGGTATATTATCAACTAGTTATTCGATTAATGGAGGGAGGCCCAGATTGCCATCTTGACTTGCCAGGTATTAGCATACCCTTATAGAAACCACGGAAGCCTGCCAATTAAACTCCCTAGTGTCACTTAAAAGGGGCCCTTCTGAAATGCACAATCTTTGGGAAAAGGAAATTAAGCTAATTTTGAAAGCTCCTGACACTCCAGTTTCTTTAAAATGTAAGTAGTTGACGGCTAGGATGAATATTATGAATTCCTCCCATAATGATGTGTATTTGAGTATATGTCATGGATTCTAATGGCAGAGCTCAAGATTCCTCAGGGGCATAGGTTTTTTTTTTGTTAATGTTACACACCCAAAATGTTCTTTTCAGAAAGTTCTAGTACTATGATGGCTAAAAGGATTAGAATAAAATTGTCACATAATGAGATTTTAGAAAGACCCCTACCTGTGGCAATATGAACCCCCCATGAGAAGTCCCCCCCAATGGCTGGGGGACACCCAGCCAAGAGTAGGGCATTTAATTTTGCATGTGAGTTATAGTTTTATTTCAAACATACAAGCATGAGAGCCGGAGATGATATAAAATACACAGTCATGCCTTCCCTCTGAGTGTGAAAGACATTTGGATTTTATCTTCCTAGATCCAGAAACTCCATGCTCCTTTCTAAATAGCTTCTTCCTGTCCCTTAGTGAAGTCACTGGGGAGAATCAGCCTCCAAGTTTTGCTAAATTGTGTACCCTGACAATGACTTGTAATGAGGAGACCTTGCATGGATCTGAAGCCCAGAGCTAGCTGCCGCCACAGTCCCTGCAGATGAAAATGGCCTTGGCAGCACCTTGCTGCAGATACAGGCTGGCTCAAAAACATTGATTTTCTCCCTAACCCTCCCAAGGTTAGGATTCTGCTTGGGACTCTCTACTTTAAGCTAAAATTTCCATCACCAAAGGGCCTGATTTCAGGCAAAGAAAGGACCACTTTAGCAAATGAGAGAGGATGGGAGAGAGAGGGTCATTTCAACAGCAGCAGGACTCAGCCATGCCGTTTTCCCTGACAGCACTTTAATTATGATGAAAGAACAAGATTTTTTTTGGTTTTTACAGAGGAGGCTTATGGTGGGGGAAAGAGAGGGGGCCTCTGAAAATATGAGCTGTGGAGCAGCTGTCACCAAGTAATGATGGATGGACTTGGAGGGGCACAAAGCCCCTCCCTCACTCTGCTCCAGGAGTGAGCCAGTTCCTTGGGGCCGGCTTCGCTGCTTTCAGCCAGGGGTAGATTGTGAACAGGAAGAGCCCAGCAGGCAGGATTTATCAACCTGCTGGATGACGGCTTCTCCTTTTCCCCTGTGGGGCTAGTTTGTGCTCTGCTCCACACCCTCATGTTGAAAATGATGTTTTTCTTTAAAGCCAGATGCTAAGTCAGACCCAAGTTCAAATGGATAAACTAGAGCCTGGGACAGATGTTCTGATGGCAGAAGCCAGCCATGCTAGATTGGGAAGGAGTTGGAGAATCAGATGTTGACAGGCTATATTCAGCTCAAGTCAAGATAAAGGGCAGGGTCCTGTGTCCCCCTGCCCATGTCCTGGCGTGGTCTGTAATCCCTGTGCCCTCAGGCATGAGTCTACAGGAGACACCCATGCAGTTGCTGTAACCCCCAAAGGCAACCTGGGGAATCAGGGCTGGCAGGGTTTAGAAAGCAAAGTGAATCCTAGACTTTCACAGGTGGAAAAAGCCTCGGTGCCAGGGAACAGGAAGTAGCAAAATGTGTCCAGGTTAGCTGTGGGGTCCCCAGGGATGAAAGGGGCTAAGAGAAAAAAGCTAGACACAAAGGTAGCATGGCACATTGTTTTGTGCTTCCTTTCCCATCCCTCTGTGTCTTTAGGGCTCTTTCACTGCGTGCACATGAAGTGCAGGCTGCTTCTCCAGCCTGCAGTGCAGAGGCACACACAGCCGAAGGCAAGCTCTGAGCCTGGTCCTCTCGGCTGCTTTGGTGTCAATGTGAGAAGTGAGACCACCGCCAGGAGAGCCCCTAGCTTTGAATTAAACACCAGTCGGTGTCATACCCCCACCCCACCCCACCCCAGGAGATATTCCATGCAGCAACTTCTCCAAACAATTTATGATTTTCTGGGGTTCTTTATTCTCTTCTCTAAATTGTCATGCAGCCAGCAACACTTCTAATTTTGATGATTATTAACAGACAGCTTATAATGAAACAGCAGGGACTTAGGCTTTGTGCTAGGTGAATTATGGACATGACTGGCAAAATCATTTTATTTCTTATGCTTAGTGAGAGCATTAACAAGCAAAATGCAACATCTGCAGTGTCTCGTGGGAGGAGGCCGTGGTCTTGACATCACAAAGCAGTACTGCAGGGCTTCAGACATCTCCTTTCCCGAGAACAACTGCAATCTTCCCATCTGAGCCAACTTGAAATATGAAATTATTCCCTATCTCCATGTACCATGATTCTGCTTGCTACGGAGATGGAGGAACAGTGATCTTGCTGATTTTAATAGACCAATTTAGAGAAAAACACTTGAAAAATACGTTAAAACCCATTTTTCTCCTTTTCCTCTTGGAAAGCAATTATTAGGAGCCAGCAGTTCCGTTTGGAAGGAAAAAGATGCAAGGACAGCATCCTGACTTATGACCCTTGAGCTTAGATATTTTATTTTAGAAAGATTTTAGTTTGGAGGAGGAAAAAAAAAAAAAAAAAAAACCAAGCCAGACAAATCAGATATAGATGTTTGCTGAGCCTGGAGGTCTGAGGAAGCCCATGTTAGGAGATTGTGCATTTTCAATGTCAGAATAAGTGAAGTATTTGAGGATTTTATCCCCTCTTATAAATAAATAGGCGCTTTGGAAAAGGAAAATATTCAGGTTTTTGAGAAACATAGTGAGGCAATCAGTTAATGTGAGGTGTTGGTGAATGTGATCTTTTCTAAAGAATTGGCCTCATTTTTCATGTCAGAATTAATATTGGTTGCGATTTTAGACCATTTACCATTTTATAGAGAACAAAACAGGGGGGGCTCTAAGCCACTTTATAGCAATGACAAAGCCAAATAAATAGGTGCAACATAACCTTAAAAAGGTCCATTCTTTCACTTGTAGCTATAAATTTTGCATCATTCAGCACCATCTAAAAACTTGGATTTTCATTGCTAGAAACATGTGATGCTTCCTGTTGTTACTATGGCTTTTCTTTGCTCACAGATTCCCTATTCTAGTGACCTTTTCGGCCTGAGTTTTTGTCTTTTTGTCACCCAGGCATCCAATCAATTTGGTGAAAACTTTAATTGTGAAAAAGCAAATGGAGGTTTTGAGCAGAAACATCTGAATATCTGAGCAGATCAGCTCTTCTTGCCCCACTGTCAACCCAACACAGCTCACATGCTGTACATAAACTAAATTTTATCTACAGAACAGAACTAGAAGCCAGCCTGCTGTACGCTGGGGGATGAGGAAAGAAGCGCACACATGCAAAAGATGTTAGGAGTCTCGCTTGCTGTCTGCAGTTGCCATCTGAAACCTGCTGCAGAGAGGAGCTGGGAAGGAAGGAGCAGGCTGGGCCTTAGAGGTGGGCATGAAAGGAGAACAGCGAGGAGGGACATCTTTATAGCTAGATTCTCAGCACATCATTATCAGAGCCAAGATTGGTAGCCATCTTAGGGTTTAGAAGAAACTTAAAGCCACTTGTCCATATTTTGTCTTAGGTTACAACCAGTTCAATCGAGCCATCCAAAAGTAGGGACAGAAAGTGTTGCTTTATAAAAATAGAAAAAATGTCCATGATTCTCTTTCTTGGAACAAGCTGACCTCCCCCCTCCCCAATTCTATCTCAAAGTCACCAAACTAAGACGAAATGATCTGTCTTCCTTTGTTTCTCTCTTTTTCTCTATTTCTCCTTCTCACGGGCATAGACAATTGGGACTCTTGCCTGGAATTTTTTCCTGGCCTCTCTCAATGCAGCAGAAAGCCAGGCAGGTGAGGGAGGAGGGGGATAAGGAGAGGGAGAGGGACGATGCTCCCTGACACATCCCCTTCCCTGCCTCAGCCTGGTACAGCTCATTTCTCTTTGCAAACAGCTCTGCCCAGAGAGAGTATTGATGTAACCCCCAGATCCTCTTTGTAATCAATCTTACTTATTTTCCCTCTGGGGTGACCAGACCTGGAAAGCCCAGCCTTTAGCCTTTATTTTTATGTTGCAGTCACAGACCTTAAAAATGTGTTTTCAGCAGTTTACCAGAAACTGAGAATTTTAGGGGGTGGGGACAGCAGGTCAAGAATTGATGACTTAGATTTATTACTAGCCTCATTAAGCAGACTTCAAAATTCTAATAATGGGTCTTTGCTAGACAAATCAATGTCATGTTTCTGGAAGGGGAAGAATGATAGCCAGGTGATTTCACAGAATTTTCAGGTATGGGGAAGATGGTTAAGCAAGGGTTCAATTACTATACATTATAGTGATTTTTTTGTTTGTCTCCCTGAGGTTTTCATGCTGCTAGTAGCTTTTTTTTTTTTTTGGCAGGTTTGCTGTTTCGCTTTACACATTTTAGAAATTATGCATCTATTTCTTCTTTTAAAATCTCTTCTGCTTTTGGCATCCATTTTAGAAACTAGATGTTTGCTGGAGAGTTCTTATCTTGTAGTCATAGTTTCTCTCTTTGTCTTTTTAAAATATAATTCTTTTCTCTGCCTTCTCTACCCCTCAATAACTTTAATGGATATGTAGTTATGCTAACTTGTGGGAAACATATATGTTTAACATATTTAAGAATATGCAAGGTAAATAAAATATAAAAGTATTTTATACTGAAGATTAAAATATTAAGTCTGCTTGGGGATTGTACTAGTTAGTCAACATTTTGGGTTTTTTATATTCATTCAACTAATTTAGGGCATCTTGTCAAATGATGCCTTTAAGATAATTACTGATTTAGTTAATAGAAGAGTATTTTAAAAACTTACTTTTAAGCCTGAGAATTGCTTTAAATCATTCTGTTCTGGGGTGCCTCCCAGAGGCATGGTATTAAATAATATCAGGATATAAATTTTGGATCATCTGTGTTTTTCCTGGATTTTGGGATACCTCTAATGGTTATAAGTAAACGGAATATTACTTTAACTTAGAGAAGGGGTGTCTTGTCTCTGGGTCCCAGCTAAGATTCATGTCAACTTCTGTTGTATGGTAGGTGTATTTGGCATCACCTTGACAGAAGACAAGGACCCAGGACCTTTACTGTCAATGGCATGGCTCAGCAAAGTACAGCCTGACCTTCTGCCTTCATTTCTGAGACCAGGACATGCCATGGGGATAGTGTAGTTTGCTCAGCTGGCTTTGGCATTGCAGGGGCAGCCTTTTCATTGACACACTGAGCTCACACCAGAACCCCCAAGGTTGGGCATAGAGTCCCGCCTGTCTTCCTTCCCTGCTGCCAAGTTCTCTTGAGAATTAGCTGCTGTGTGGGGGCCTGCCAGTCTCTCACATTGAGCTGGACCCAGGAGCCCGAGGGAAAGCTCCACCCAGCGTTTCCGCACTCCAGCTGTTCAGGTCTTCTGGATAGGAGAGGCTAGTTTTCCAGAGTGTTTATCTCCTGGTGTCAGGTCACTACAACCTTGCAGTGAAAATAGGTATAATTAGCATGTTACAGATTAGACCCTGCATCTCTAACTTTGTGCTACTTCCTCTAGCAATACCAATTTTGTTGACACATTTCCTAGAATCTTGGGCTTCCTTCGATTGCTAAAATCTTCCAAGAGCTGAATGGTAGTACAGGCCTATTCACTTTAGAGCTTGGAAAGCTTCTGTCCCAATTAGATCTTCTCTGTCCCCTACCTTCTCAGACATTGCAGGTGCATCTCAATATTCACGTTCTTTACAATCAGGAAGCAATGGCTCCATTCTCCCTCAAGGCTGACATTTTTGTTGAAGGCTGAGCGCACATGGTGTTCTGTGCCTGTGGCAAAAGGCTCTCTCCTGGCTGGCTCTAGAATCCTCAACAGTTAATTGGGGAAAAATTTGAGTTAGGCATCCCGATTTCAGCTGGGCTGGGCATGCAATGAGTACACCTGTCACTTGAGCTAGTGTCCAAAATCCTGCCCCATGGATCACAGCTGTAGCATTATTTCAGCATGAGCAAATCAGTATTTAATGTTCCTTAGGAAAAAAAAAATAATTCCAAGCTGCTGCTGTTTACTGATTAACCCTTTAAGGATTTTAGGGTGGTAGTTAGAGGGGAGTAATCCGTAATTCACTTGGCTAATGAGAATAGTACACTGTTCCCAGTTATGTCTTATAAAATACCACTTTCTTACACCATGGAGAACAGGGACTACAAAAACATCCTCTTGTTCTGTGGCAGCCAGAGCCTTCCAGAAGACAAGTTAGACTTCTTTTCTTTGGCTTATTTTTTTCCCATTTCATTTATATTTTACCCTGCGTTTTATAGTATAAGTACTGCTTCACATATAGTTGACAACTTCCACTTCTTTTCAGGTTAGCTTAAATTAGCCTGTCATCATTGGCAAATCTTAATTTACAATTAAGTGTTGGGGAAAAAAATCATCATTAATCAGAACTTCTCATTTTATGTATATGACCCCCAAAAGTAACACATATTTCTAATCTGTCCTCCCAATAGTTGAGACCTTCTGTCACCTGGGCCTTAATAAATGAATTGCCCATCTGCAATTAATCTGCATAGGCCAAACTACCTGAAGGCCCAGTCTGTCTGCCTCCTGAAAGAAATCGGCTATATTCAGTTTTTAAAGCAAGTCTGCTTTGTGCTCTTTGTAAAGTCAGTGACATTCTTTCCATTTTTTCGGTGTAATTAGCACAAAAGGAGCGGTAATCTGAGAAAGTAGTAGAGACTAAAGCAACTGAGAGAGGGGAATGTTGGAGAACAGTAGACAGAGGCAGGTTTCCCAGTACTGGGCGGTGTGTGGAGACCCCAGGACGTGGCCGTGGGTAGAGAGGAGGTCAGTAGCTCATAAAAACATCTCTTTTTCATCTGGGTTCCAGAGCAGTTGCAAATGCTTGATACTTCAGCTGAATAATTTTTCTCCTCCTTGTAACTTCCAGAGGTCAGCGAAGACCTCAGAGAGAGACAGGGTGCGCCCTGCCAAGCAGTCCATAAACTGTCAAGGGGGAGTGGAAGCGAAGCCTTAGGGCTCCCCAGCAAACACTGAATTTTGACCAAATGGAGGCTACACAGAAATCGTGCAGAGGCAGGCTGGGGTGGTGGTGGGAAGGAGAGTAGTTTTTTGTAGACCCACCTGGAAAGGAAGAGGCAGCCTTCCTGGTTAGGTGCTGTGTAGTCTTTGCCCTGATAGTTAGTTTCCCCTCAACACAAAAACCCAGGGAAATAGGTGGAGCTAAACTACAATTACACATTTTTAATTTCAGTGTAAACGTGTGTGGGCAAACACACAAAGATGAAAAGGTACCAACATTTCTAGATCAATTATGTCGCATCAATTGCTTAGTTCTGAGTTTACCACAGCAGAGGGAAATAGGGCAAGAGAGGACATTTCAGCTAGGAAGTCAAACGACACCATAGCCCATTCAGAATCCCATTTGTTTCAAACTGAGGCTGTTCTGAAATTCCAAGGCTTTTTGAAAATGATGACCTATCTTTATTTTCATGTAAAGTAAAAACTGAAGAGGTAACACTTCTACTTAGCAACTGTTTCGTTTATGTATACCCACACAGTACCATTTAACTAAAGAAATGAATTGACTGTTTTCAACTTCTAAACTCTAATTGTAGGAAGAATTGAAAATGAAAAATAGCCTAAAATCTTTAAAATCATATCAATTCTTCTTGTACCTAAGGGAATGTTATTAGGACTTCAGACCACGCGATGTGGTCACAGATCAAATCTCCAACTGTTTTTTGATTTTTTTTCTTTGTTGTTATTTTTTTAGTAAGATGCTGGGTCAAGATGTCATTTAAAGAAGGTATCTTGTAAATAAGAACAAAAACTAACTGGCCTGTGCCTATTTTTAACTAGTCTCTCTGCCCTATTGCCCATCCTGAATGAGTTTCCATTTTCAAGGCCAAGTTAAAAGTTCGAAGCAACAGGTTTTCCCATTACCTTAGTCCTCATAAAATTTTCTCCCCAAGGGACGTGAAGGATATTTTAGTTTAGGAAAATTAACTTTCCTACTGTAGAGTGGTAAAAGTCTTAATTTTTTTTTTTCTTTCTCAATTAAGATCTCCATGAAGTGGCCCGTCAGCCTCTTGCTGATATTGACATATTCCTAGGAGAATGGGGCTTGCTCCAGTCTTCTTGCCAGATTTTAATTTTAGTTTTATAATTAATTGTTTATGCCCCTACCTGTTTTCTGCAGGGGCGCTGCGCTCCCTTTTGATTGTACCAGTGGGTTTATTTCTCTGTGTAGATAACACCTGCCCATCAGAGTCAAGAAGGATTAAGAATTGCCTTCAGGTTGTGTGCCATGATTCTAAGTAGATGGTTGAACAGCATCTCAAAGCCATTGGCTTTAAGAAATTAAGTCCAAACACATTGGTCAGTGTACCCTCCCACTGTTTCAATTAGAGTATGTTCTGAATTTAAAATAATTAATTTTAAAATTAGTTGATGGAGATTAAATAGGGAAATTTCATATGGCCAGGTAGTTAATTTTTCATCAGTTGACTTCAAGTCTTCCAAAATGAAATTTTGTATCATGTTTAGTTTTGAATGCAAGTTTAGGGTTACTTTGTGATTGAAATTACTAACCTGTGAATATGACAAGAAAAAAAAATGCCCTAGATAATCACTACATTATATTTTTAGGAACTTTTAGGGTCCTAAATAATAAAATCTTCTTACAGGGATTAACTGAGACTAGGAAATGCTTTTGGCAATTCCTGGTTTCATCATCTCCATGACTGAGGCTTCAGAATTCATTTGTAATAACAGTTTCAGTCATTCTGTTTAATTAAAGTGCAGAATGTACTTTGAAGACAAAAAGCACTGTGGAAATGCTAAATGCTATTATTAAAACTTTAGAGCTAAAGTTTCTGTTTCAGTGGAAACCTATTTATTGTTTCCTAGACTATTAAAATAATATTATAATTATATTTCCTCTGGGCTCTTGGAAAATAACTTAAAATGACCCCAACTAATGAAGGGCCAAGGAAAACACTCTTGTCACAAAACTGAATTACATCATTAACTACAACGTTTTTAAAATTTTAAGCTGTAGCAAGTTTATTGCTTCCGAAAGCAGACAAGGCATTCTTACTTACAAAGATGCAGAAAAGTCAAGGAACACAGGCTCCATCCATAAATATGAAGTTTACAAAACCACAAAATTCAACCACCAACATGTGAATTCATCCATTGTTGTGAAATATGGAATGTTGGAGAGCAATGTTGCTAGGATATCTCTTCGTGTGGCATGTGACACCATCTGTTTAACCAAGCTGTATCGTTAGGTAACCTAGTGTTTTAGGTTAAGGATGTGTTATTATCCCAACTGGCTGGCTTTGGCATGAGGCACATCCCCTGAGCCAGAGACCTGTGCCTTCCCTGGACATTTTATACTCAGAACATTCTAGCCTTTTGTTCTTCTCTAAATCCTGTACTTTCCATAACTTCCATCTCTTCTAAGCCAAATGAGAGGCCCCTCCTATTGGAAAACTCTATAGTCTGGAGTGTGCTAAGAATTATGCTAATGAATTACTCCACTCTCAAAGGTAAACTAAGTGCTTAAAACAGTAGTGACCTATTAAAATAAATTATTAATTCATCTGAAAAGGTCACACATGGTAGCCTCCGAATCTGAAAGACTTAAAAAAAAAAAAAATTAGCATTTAGGGTCTGGGGAAGTCAAAAGCTAGGCTAAAAACTATAGATGGTGTCAGCTCACCATACCAATTAAGTGAAATCTCTTCTTTCACTCTGTGTTGAATAAAAACAGAAAACCCAACAGACCACAAACCAGCTTGTGTTTCAGAGCTTCTGGTGTCATTTGCTTACCTGTAAACCTTCGGTTCCACCTGCTGCCATTTATTTACAAAGTAAATGCTTTATTTGTCCATCAGTGGTTAGTCATAATAAAATATAGGTGAAACTTACACTTTAAAAAAAGTCGTGTTTTTCTTTTTTTTAGAATAGCCTGATAGATCAAGAGTTGAAAGGAGTAAGCCTGACCTTGTAGTACACATTTCTAGGACAATAGTCCCAATCGTGCCCTGCCTAGAATGCATGTTAGTATGGAGCAGTTTCACTCCTTTTAAAGTTCAGGGGTGATATTTATCTAAAAGTGGAAGGTGGTAACCCAACTTAGAGATTTCCAAATAAGGAGACAGTTCATTATATTCATTTGTAACTGTGTCGTTATTGGCATAAGTATCAAGGTTGTATTGGTCACTATTTACTTTTTGCTTCTTAAATACAATGTATTCATGCTTTGCCACATTAGAAGCAGGAAGGAAGATGCTTTTTGAACAAGTGAAGCATAACAAAAATTTCTTGCCTGTTCTCCCTCTTAGAAATCGTTACTGATTTTTAAAAAATGACAACTGATGAATCAAATTCAACCAATAAGTTTTTATTTAATATAGAAAGATATAAAACCTGGGCCCTGTCTTTAAGTAGTTCCAGTCCAGTTATTGAATGATAGTGAACCATATCTTCAAACACCCTTGCAATCATTGACTGGAAGGACTTAATGTTGAATTTCATAAGAACACATTCAGGTGTATCAGTTAAATATTTTTATCCACTTTTGGTTAGGTAGAAAGCATTGATCATCATGTTTCTTTGAAAAGAAAGTGTATTTTTGTGTGGAAGAGAGATTGTGATCCAGAGTGTGACAAATGACCTGGCTTATGTTGGGTAGAGAGACTGTCAACTATTAAGCAGAGTTGACAAACTTGAGGGTCTTTGGGCGATGAGGTTCTGGTGTCAAGGTTTCGCTTCCTATTAATTCCAAGTATTCTTTGGTGATGCTGAATAACTCTCTGTTGTCCTTTCATAGTCATAAAATAGAGGCCTTGCAGAATGGAACTGTTGATATTCATAGGTAACCTCCCCCCCCATCAACGTCCCAAGTTAGAAGTCAAAGAGAGTTAAAGTTGGAAAAAAGTTCTAATTACTTTTAAGATCTGGGTTTAGTGGCTTATAAGTCTATGTGTGCCATCCAAGGCAAGCGCCATGTCTTCTCCTAAGTACCTGTCTGCCCCTGCTCATTTGAGCACATGGTGGACTATGACAACCCGCCTCTACCGAACATTTATTGAATGAATGAATGAATGAATTATACCCAAGCAGACACAATTCTGACAGCAAGTGATCCATTCAAGCTCCCTGGAAAAGTGGGCAGGAGTCAAGTAGTTGAAAATTTAGTGTCCCTGCCCTTAATTTTGTGATCTATTACATTGTAGTTTGGGGATGGGACACTTTAGAAACTTTGGAAACTCTCTCAAACAAGTTGACATTTCATAAACTACTTTTCTTCTGTTCCAGAGTCCTCGCGGCGCCCAGGCCGGGCCACCAGCTCTTCCACCTGGGACGACGTCCCGCACACGGACTCCACAACTCCGGGCCCCTGCTCTTCGGCTCTCCTGTCGCCGGCGCGCTGTCTGCCGCCCATTTCTTCTAGAAATGCTAGTTTTGCGCGCCCATCGTACTTTTCTCATCAGATGACCTGAAAGTCTGTCCATGCGTCGCAATTAATTAGAATTAAGTTAGCCGACACCTACCTCCACGGGCACGCGCCGCTGGGAGGGAGGGGTGGGTGTCGGTCCCGCGTGCGCTAACCGGGAAGCTGGAGGTAAGGAGGCGCACAGCAGGGGTAAGCGCCGCCCTGGGCTACACCACTCACCGAAAATTGGGAGGCAGGTCTGGGAGGCGGGGTCGAGAGCCCACCGTCTTGGGCGCGCCCGTGCCCCCCAGTACCAAGCCCCCTGTATCCCCTGCCCACACTTTCACCGTCCCCGCACCGGCCCACACCCTTAGGGTGCGCGGCGGCCCATTTGGTTGCGTCCTCGGTGGACCGATTTTTTGCGCTTCCCCTTCGGTTTATAGGGGCCGCTGCTATGGGTCGGTCCTCTGAAGAGACTGGGGCGTCATCGGGCCGGTTAGAAGCTCTGCTCCCCGGCAGGGGCACTTAGTCTCGTCGGCACCGCAGAGCGGGCTGCGTCAGGTGGCTGGCGAGGCGGGCGCTCCGTCGCTCGCTCACTCTCTGGCTTCGGGGCTGCGGCACCGCGGCTGGAGCGAACCCTTGTCCCGGCGTGGGGCAGCGGCGGGCGGCCGGCAGGCACTGCCTTGCGTGTGAGTGCACCTCACTCACATGTAAGTCGGGGAGCGAGAGGGCCCGCCGTGGAAGTGCGAGTCGCCCGGCGCGGGCAGGAGCCGCCGGGACAGGGCAGCGGTGCCCTGTGCTGCTGCCCTGCCCCGTGCCTTTCGGGCACCCCCCAATTCTCCTTCTTTTCTCTTTTCTCTTCTCCATTGGCGTGCCCAACAGCCAAACCAAGGAGCGCCTGAGGGTAACAGCAAACTCGTGCCATTGCGCCTTTGCACTTTTCTTTTTTGAGTTGTTTGACATTTCTCGGTGCTTTTTTAGTGTCTCGCTGTTGTTGGGTGCATTTGGTTTGTTCTTGTCCCTTTTTCGTTTGCTCATCCTTTTTGGCGCTAACTCTTAGGCAGCCAGCCCAGCAGACCCAAGTCCAGCAGCCGCTTTCTGCGGCCCCGGGGCAGCTCAGCAGGGACCGCCGCGGAGCCCCCCGACACGGGGCGTACAGGGGCTGGGCAGCCCGAGGCCGGGGGCAAGCAGAGCGCCCAGGCCAGGCGCGAACCGGGCTCCCCGAGGTGGCCAAGTCACCATGCTGAAGATGGCCATGAAACTCAAAGCCAGGATGGCGGAGAGCGAGAGGAAGACAGCCGAAGCGGCTGCCGAGGTGGTTGCCGAAGCTGCCGCAGCGGCTGCTGCATGGGCAGATCCGACAGAGCCGCTCGCGCCGCCCCAGAGGAGCGGGGACACCCCGAAGCCCCCGAAGAACGAGGCGCAGGAAGCGGCTCCCGAGAAGTTTCTGACCGACAAAGAGCGCAAGAAGATGCAGAAGAAGTTGCTGGAGCAAAGAAAAAAGGAAGAGAAGAAGAGGGAGAAGGAGAGGAAGAAATTGGAGAAGATGCTGAAGAAGAAGAAGAAGGTGCCGGAAGCCTCGGAGGAGGCCCGAGGCCCCGAGGCCGCCGCCGCCGCCGCCGCAGACGACGAGGGCGCCGCGGCGGGCGCCGCCGGGGTCGGCGAGGGCGCCGCCGGCGGGGCCACGAGTAGGTTGTGGGCCGACTGGGATGTGGACTCGGACGACGACGACGACTACTACGCGCTACCGCGCATTGGGGGCATCGTGTGGCGCCCCGGGCCACTCAAGGCCGGCCCGCTGAGCACCAATCTGCCCCTCGTGGTGTTCCTGGTCTTCTCGGTGCGCAGCCCCTCGTGGGTGCTCAACTTCCTGCTGCAGAGGCGCACGGAGCAGGGCCGCGGCTGCGGCTTCGTGTTTGGGGCGACCTGCTGCTTCAGAATGTTCCTGGGCTGCGCCTTCTTCTCCTTCTTGAGTGGCCGTGCCAAGCGCAGGGGTCGCGGGCGCTCTGGGGCCAGCAGCTCGGGCCATGGCACCCGGCGCCGGGGGCGCGACGAGAGGCTCATTTAGTCAGACCCCCAACCCCACCACCACCTCCACCTCCACCACCACCACCACCAGACACCTCCATCTCTGTGTAGCGTGGATTTTTATTAGTATTTGTGTGTGCGTGTGGACACATTTTCCTTTTCGGTTGCTCTGTACTTTGGTTCATGCTCGCCTCGCTTTTTCCACACTCTCTGCTCTCTGGCTCTCTCAGTGTCTCTCTCTTTTCAAAAATTTTCCTAAGTCCGGGCGCGCACTCCCTCCCCTTCCGCCCACCCCGGCCCCTCGGCGGCGCCCGCGGGAGGAGGGGGAGCGGAGGCCTCGGGGGTGCCGGGCTACGCGGCCCGGGGGGTGGAGCGTTGGCGTCGTGCGAGGGGTCGTCACTGGCTCGGAGACGCCCCCTTTCCCCCCTCGGCCCGGCCCGACTGGGGCCCGAGCCCGGGGGGTGGGGGGCGTCTCCCGGCCCGTCCCGTCCCAGGCCGGGGGCAGGCGGAGGGACCCCCCTTCCCGGGTACCCGGGGGGACACCTCCCTTCGCCGGCTCCCGCCCTCCCCGCCGCCGCCGCCGCCGCTTCGGCGGCTGCTCCTCATCCCTCCTCCTCCTCCTCCTCCTCCTTCCACCCCCCTCGCCGCCGCCACCTCCTCCTCCCCCCGCCTCCCCCCGCCCGCCGCGGCGCTTTTTGGGTCGGGGAGGCGACGGGGGCCCGGGCCGAGGCAATAAGAGCGGCGGCGGCGGCAGCGGCGGCAGCAGCTCCCGCAGCTCCTGCTCTGGTCCGCCTCGGCCCGGCGGCGGCCATCAGCCCCCTCGGCCTCGGCTCGAGGGGCGGGGAGCTGCACTCTCCCCTCGGTCCGACCGACACCACCCTCCCCTTCGCGCCCGTCCCCGCGCCCCGCGCCCCGCGGCCCGCGTCCCGCAGTCCGCCCCACGCGCTCCTCGCTGAGGAGCCGAGTCTGCGCCCGGCCCGCCCGCCCGGCGCTGCCCCGGCCCTCTCGGCCCGCGTGAGGCCGCCCGCGCCCGCCGCCGCCGCAGCCCGGCCGCGCCCCGCCGCCGCCATGGGCTGCCTCGGAAACAGTAAGACCGAAGACCAGCGCAACGAGGAGAAGGCGCAGCGTGAGGCCAACAAAAAGATCGAGAAACAGCTGCAGAAGGACAAGCAGGTTTACCGGGCCACGCACCGCCTGCTGCTGCTGGGTAAGGGCGGGGCGGGGGGCGCCGGCCCCGGCCCGGGGGCCCCGGAGGGGCGCCCCGCAGGCCGCGCGCGCCGAGCCCGCCCCCCGCCCCGGGCGCGCGCTCCCGAGCCCGCAGCCTGCTGGCGGGCTCTGTCTGTGGGGGGCGAGGCCGGAAGGGGGACCCCAGGACTCAAATTCGGCCGGGTGGGGGCTCAAAATGGGGCAGGGGCTGTGGCGACGCGGGCGCGGGTCCCCCTCCCCGGCCCACCCATTCTTGTGTGTCTTTTTCTCTCTCTCTCGCTTTCTCCCTCGCTCTTTTCTCTCTCTCTTTTTCCTCGAGGCCTACACGACGCCAGGGGTTTGTGTGCGTGTTGGGAGGGGGAGGGGAGGCCCACGGGGCTCCGGAGACTGCGACAAAAAAGAGGGTTTCGGGGACAGGAAATGGGGTGGCGAGCGGAGGGAGGGGGACCCGCCTCCTTGGGGTGTGTGATTTGTTGGAAGAGGGAAACCGGGAAGAAAGAGGGCAGGGGCGAGAAGAGGAGGGGGAGACGCTGGGGGGCGCCGTAGTGGCCGAGGGGCCTCGCCAAAGGGAGGCTTTGGCGAGGAAGTGGCCGAGGAGAGTTGGGAGGGGGGCGGGTGACATCAGCCCCTCGGAAAGGATCCGAGCGGTAAAGGTGGTGCAGTGGGGGGGAGGGGGCGCGAGCGAGTCGTGGCGCCGGGGGGGGGGGAGTAGGGCGACCGCTGCTGGGCGCGACTTGGTGCGTTTCGGGCAGGACAGACTGTGCACGGAGCAGACGTGTCCCGGGCCAGGCCGGGCAGTGGAAGAAAGAGAAGGAGAATCGAATAAAATAAAGACACCCCCCCCTCCCCGCGCGCTAAAATGCATTGAGTTAGTGCGAAAAGTGCCCAGTGAAGCCAAATGACACGTCATTTTACAGTATGACCTTTGAAAAGCAGAGAAAAGAATTAATTGTAGCAGCTGCCCCCTCTAGCAGCAGCCCCCACCTCATTTTAATAAACCATTAAAAAATGTATTTTCCTCCTGGTTGGCCACATTGAGAGTGTTTTGTGAAAAACAAACAAAAAAACAAAGACATTCACAAATCAGATAAAACTGGAAAATGACATTTGTCTGTAAATGGCTTCTTGGTCTGGAAATGGCGTGTTTTTTTTTTTTTTGTCCTTTTCAAGGTGGGAGGGGGGAGTGAGAGCCCTCTAAGGAGAGGACTTTTCTTTCAGGTGGGAGGAGATGAAAAGACATTAATTAGTTGTTTGTCAAGTGACATTTGGTGGTTTGGTTTTTCTTCTCTTTCTTGATTGCAATTTTTCCTCTTTGACCAAAAAATAAAAGAAAAAAGAATGTTAACTAAGAGGAGACAGGCTTTCCTCCTTTTTTCTTTAAGGCACTGCTTTGGGAAAAAAAACAAAAGCAACGTAAATTGTTGAAATGAGCAAAAGAACTACACACACATAAGCATTAATTAGAATGGAAGTTTTCCACTTCCTTGGTAATTTGGCTATCTGAATAAATTTGTGAATTTGCTAGTTCGTGGTCACATTTCAATAAAACAGCTTGATTATAAAGAATAAAATGTAAAAAGCTGTTTTGTTTATTTTGGTAGTGTTTGGTTTGCTCTTTTTGGATGGGTCATGTCTTTGTTCTCCTGGGTCCAAACTTATAAAAGCTGAAAATAAGGCTCTTGGTGTTTATGCATTTGCAATTTCAGTTATTAAATGGTACATATGTTGAGGTCTTGTCTAAAACTTTTAAAGGCAGATATGTGCTGTGTGAATATTAATATGCGTGAAACTTGATTTCAAAGTACAAATCTGGAAAAGACTAGAATCTTTCCAATGAATGCTATTCACTATTTGCATACTAATTTAAATCAAGTGCGATGCTAATGGTATCTTAAATTTCTAACACCTTTTGCGCAGTAATTATAAAGTCTCCACTTAGAGACTGTTAACTGTGAACACACCTTGCATCACATGGGCTAATCTTTCTAGGTGTTCTGGTCTATATGATTACATTTTTATCATGATTTATTGATAGCCTCTGGCTTAGAAATCAGCAGCCCAAGCCAGTGACATAACATTTTTCATTTTAAAATGGTAATTCTCACTTAATAATGCCTCCCCCAAAAAGAGGAAACATAATAAATAATGCCCTAAGTCCTCTTTTACTTCTTCTTAATATAATGGCATAAAAATTAAGTGAATCAGCCACATTTTACAAATGTGGAAACTGAGGCACAGATCTGTTTGTGCCTGTAAAAGATAAGTGTTGATCATTTTAACACTTCTGAAATTAGAATATTGGGGGTCCTGATTAATATTATGTATTTTCTTCATGGAATCTCTTAATTGTGCCTTTTATATTTTAATTTAGGCTCATTAAGATAGACTGCTTTGAAATCAGTGTTTCTGTGGGAACTATTTTTAAGTTTTGCAGATATTGATTACAACCTTGAGAAAAGGCAAGCGAGGGAGGAATGCTTGCTATCTGGTCATTAAAACAAAACAATTAATATAGTTAAAAGTAAAAAGAAAAAGTGGGGTAAAAACCAGATTTGTGTGGGAGGAGGGCAAAAAACTGTGCACACAGTATTTGTTGGAGAGACTGAGTTGCGGAAAAAGTGGGGGGAGCAGCCACCCTCCCTCTAGCTTAATGGGAATGTTCCCCCCACAAATATATACGTATAATTTTTAATATATGAAAAGTGATTTAAAATGGAGGCATATGTTTCTTCCTAATCTCTCAAATTCAGTGTGTCCCAGAAATATTGTGTCCTTTTATTACTCCTGATTGTTGTTTCAAGTTCCTAATACTAATGCAAATATGGTCTCACGCACTATATTTGACATTAAAATGTGGGGTTTTTTTGAGATGACAGCTGATGGTCTTCCATTTTCCTCTGCAACATGGTTGTATCCAGAGGGAATTTAACTTTAGAAAGATACAGTTTGCAAGGGAAGGAGGGTGGGTAAGTGGATAAAATGTTAATATTGTGGTTTCAGGGGTGGATTTTTAAGTAGCCCAAGGCCTGGGAAACCTGCACAGAAAGAATCTGAATTGTGAAAATGTTCAGGAGGGGAGAGCTGCATCCCTGCGTGCTGTGCTGCAGTGTCGGGGCGTTGTCTCTGATACCCCAGTATTTTAACCCTGAAACATCTGCCTAACAATGAATTATGTGGCCACATACATGTATGTGTTCATGTTACCAGTAAACGATCACATATCAAGAATTCAGTTTTACAGTTTTAACTTCAGTTCTCTTGTTTCCCCTTCAGATGACAAAATTGCGTCATGTCTACCCCTTTTGCCACCCCACAGTTTTTTAAATAAAAAAAAAAAAAAACTAAACTACAAACAGCAAAACCTTTAACCCTTGCTCGTTAATCTGATGATGAAATGCTGCAGGTAGACCCTGAGTTGGATGTTGTATTTTCTCTGCGTCGAAATGTCAAAGAAAATTGCAAGTCTTGTTGTGTTGTGTTTGTTTTTTGTGTGTTGCTTCTATGGAAAAAACAAAACGCAGCGGTCCTTTCCCTGCCCAAGTGTGTGACATGCCTCCTTCTTAACCTGAGACTTGCTTTCATTTTCTAGGTGCTGGAGAATCTGGTAAAAGCACCATTGTGAAGCAAATGAGGATTCTGCATGTTAATGGGTTTAATGGAGAGTAAGTGTCAAATCTGTGAAGGGCACCAAGTGACAGCCACAGGTGCTGTACTAACCTTTGGGGAGTGGCCTGTAGGTGACAGGTATAGGTAGGTATAGGGTTGGGCAGCCAATTTTCACTTAAATTTTTCGTAATTTACATGTTAAAAACTCCTGAGATGGAAGTCTTAGGGCTTTCCCCCTCCCTCCTTTTCGATCTTTGGTGCAAGAAATAATATTAATTAAAGTACCGGTGTTTGAGTAAAATATCTCCCTATTCCAGGAGAACAGAGGACATTTACCAGCACTTGGCCCTGTGACAGCCTCTCTGAGGCTAGGTCCTCTGCCGCAGCCTCGCACATTTTGGTGCAGTGAGTCTCCAAAATGGCTGTCACTGCTGTGGCCACCCCCTTGCCATGTTGACCACTGCAGAGGCTCCCCCCCAAAGTAGATTTCAGTGTAATGAGCCGATAAACATTGTTTCAATAATATTCTCAACATTAAACAAAGTTGGAAGTGGCAGCCCTTGTTTACAATTCCCCCCCCCCTTTTTTAACTCCCTTTTTTATCACCCCCATGAGCAAATTATTGTTTTCCTTTTTAAAAAATCAGTATTTCTGCCTAAAGAAATGAAAAGTAAATAATTTAAATGAAGGAAAGACTGGGAGTTAGGTACTTCTAGCTGCATTGAGGGGCATTTTGCCTTTGAAAAGTCCTTCCGGGCACGGGGGGGGGTAGGACAACGTGGCAATACTGCAGTGAGAATAAAGATTGAAGAAAGCGAGACAGTTTGGATCAGAAGTATGAGATGTGGGTCCTCCTTGCCATGAAGAATGCAAACAGAACATTTAATAAATCAGGGAATTCACTTTTCTCCCCAGACCCCAGATGGGGCCTGTTTAATATTTTCGTGTAACAAAATTGAAAAAAACACACGCAGAAAAAATTAAGTTTACTAGCCTCTGTTTTCACTAGTGTGGAAGTGGTTAATCTCGCTAGATTACAAACACCTGAAGACACTCGTTTGCACTTACTAGCTGGTTAGCAATCTCATCCCCTTTCTTAAATGTGATCCAGCCGAAAATTTGTCCCTTAGTTGTATCCCCTTCGGTTTCGGAAGGGGAAATTGAGCAAGGGCACATGGTTTAATTCAATTATAAACCCCAAGTAAACAAAAGTGCTTGCTGTTGTTTACTGTGCACTAACCTCTGGGGAAACAAAGGTAAATTTTACTACTTTTCGGGGCATGGACAGTAGCTCTTCGTGGAAAATTCTAGAATTTGTTAGACCAAACCAATCGGGGGTTAGAAATAGATGCCGTCACCCATCCAAATGGTCATTTTAGTTTAGGATGCGTTTTATAGTTTAACTGCAAAAACAGAGTGGTTAATATGCAGAAAGACGGGGCAGTTTACCAATTTTATGGGGACACTCAGCGAGTAAACTAGTGTGCACATAGGTGCTGTTAAGTCAATCACCTGTGCCCGTGGCAAAACAAGGCTGAAACTGATTCCTGACATGCCCTTCCATGGAGAGTGTCATCTTGACAATAAATTTTAAAAACTGAATCAGACTTCTATATATGACATTTATAATCTGAAGAAAAATCTTGCATAAGTTTTCCCCTTGCAATTTGTGGGAAAGAGTGCTTCTTCATGAGTCTAGTTAAGCAAAAATAATTCAACCAAAAATAATTTGAATATGTACCCTCCCCCCAGGTAAATGTTTTGATTAAAACTGGACATGGCTAGCATTTTTAAAAGGATGCAGCAGCCACTGTTTACGATACTTTAATTTGGATGGAAGATAAATCACCCTTAAAATAATTTAAATTTTATTACTCTACAGATTGCCTTAAAATTTTTAAATCTTTACAGAAAGGATTCTCCTTATGGGAGCCCATCTATAGTGGAGATGAGGCATTTAAACCAGAACTTCTCTTTATTTTCTTTTTGGAAAGAGGAAATGACATTCCCAAGTGTGCCACCTTTGTAGAAGTGGCCGTAGTTACAGGTATGTTAAATTTAGCCTATGGAAGGAACATACAGGGGTATTCCTCATGGGCGCCTAGGGACCTTATTTTTATCTCGTGTAATTGTGACTCCTTTTTTCTTTTTCCTCACTGCTGTATTGCAATGAAAGCCACTTCCTTCCTAGCTAGGAATTCCTTATGACATGGTGACAACTTTTCCTAAAGGGTGGTCTGCATGGGGGGGGGGGGGTGTCCTCCTGATCCTGGCATTTGTTAGGGATAGGGTGAGCAGTAAGCTGTCCGAGGCTTCCATGCTGATCACATCTTAAGAGTAAGGTAATATTCATTTGACCTTCAAAAATTTTTAAAGTTGAATATGGTTTTCCTAACTTGAAGCTCTTTTCCATACAGTGCCAGAGTAAAAAACAAAAACGTCATTCACGTTGGTTGAGTTAAGCTAATCAATTATGAAATTAAGGGTTTAGCTATTCTGCCCTTCCACCTTCAAGGAGGAGTTCCTACTATTTATGAATATTGGGTTTGAAGTTGTTTGTTGGGGGGGGGTACGGGTGGTAATGGGATTTTTTTCCTTTTTTTTGCTGCATCACAGTCCAGACATAGTTTAATTCATGACAGTTTATGGTGGACAATTATTTATAAATTAAAACATTTTCTAATTAGTTTCCCCTACTGCAAGAAGGGAGGTCTTTAATGTTGCACCAAGAAATCATGGGCAAAGTCACCTATGCCTATGTGTGCTGGGACCTAACATCATGAAGATTCTGACCTGGGAGAATTAGGAGCCTTATGTGCTGCCATATTCTCAAAAGAATTGTGAGATAAACCACTGCTTTGGCTCCCTAATGCATGTACTTTCAGTGAAAGCACAAGAAAATAATTATCTGTCCCTCCTGTACGGACCAGAGTCTCCAGAGGGCTGTGTTAGTGCTGCAGCAAAGGTGTGGAATTCTTCCCCCTACGGCCTGCAGTCTCCGTAGACATTCCAATTTAGCCAGGGAAGGCTACCTAACAATTAACAACGGGAGGATGGCGTGTGAATTGTTGCATTTGCTCTTGGCTGATTGTCTAGGAATGTAGAGAGGCTGTGTGGGGTGTGTGAAATTGCGGTGCCTTGCAGATTAGGTGAGCTTTCAATCTCTCTTTAAAAGGGGCGGCGAAGAGGACCCGCAGGCCGCAAGGAGCAACAGCGATGGGTAGGCACATTCAAAAACAGAAAAATTTTTTAACAAAGCAAACATGAAGATCATACTGGGAAACTGAGGCCAGAGCTGGGGAAGAAAATAAAAATCGTTTTAGGGCCATCAGCCATATTGTCATACATTTATTTGCAAATAACATGTAAACAATTTCTTAACATTTTAGAGTGAGCGAAGTGCAAAACGGTTTTTTGGGCCATGCTTAAAGTATAATTAGATCCAGCTGGGGGAAAGTTATAGATTTCAGTTTTAGACAATCAGTTTAGGATTTTGAGACTTGGTGTTTTTCCGAATGGTTCCTGTTTCCCCCCAGCTCTCTATTTGAATTGAAGCAGCTACTTGTTAAAACTATCTACTAAATTCTGCCTACCCAGTGGTTGGTCTGATTTTAAAATTTCAGACCTCTGTGGAAAAAATAAAAAATTTCCCTCTATTAAAATAGTGTCGCACCATTCTTAATTTTGAAATATTTGGCACCTTGCGACAGGTCGTTAAGAATCATCTCAGGAAGCCTCTGGCCTTTTAAAAATGATCAAATTTATTTTACTCCAAGGCACTTTGCATTAGCCAGTGGGTAAGGAAATTCATGGCATCCATGTTTTTTTCCATTCATTATCAAATCTTTTTTTTTTTTTTTTTTTGCTTCCTGCATCCCCACACCCATCATACACAAACATGTGTGCATGCCAGGTCAACTTGCCAGCTCTGCTTGCATATGCTGCATGTAGCAGTGAAGCAGCTGTTTCCATGAGAACATGTAGAGCCATCAACTTAGCCTAGGGCCTCGCAAATAGCTTCTGTGGCCGGGAAGGGAGGGGCAAAGGATATTGGGGTCGGGGACAAAGTAACTGACACATGTTTGTTCATCTGTTTCTTTTAGAATATTTTATCCCTAGATGATGGCTACATCTTCCCGCCTCTTTCCTATCACAATTTGCATGCTGGAATTGCCCGATCTTAGGAACTTCTAATAAGAATACTATTCTGTTGTCTGGGGGGGAGGGGGGAGGGGGATGGGCCCCTACTACCTGATCTTTAAAGATGATTGAAAAAAGCAAAAATGGAATGACATACTAGATTGGCAAAAATGTAGTAGAACAGTTTTGAAAAGATGGCTAATTAACAAGCTACTGTACCAAAAGTTGGCATTTGAGAGAGAGGACAAGTCCTTACTAAGCATCCTACTGTGTCCTAGATGTTGTGCCAAACCCTTGAACCCTACTAATACCTTGCCTGCACGTCTCTGTGACTGTGTTCTACAAGTAAATATAACAATTAACATTCCTGATAAATAAAACTTCTCTGCATGTTTCAGCAATCCCTGTATCTTGAGTCTGTCTTCGGTCTTCCTCCTTTTGTCTGTCTTTTCCCACAAAAGCGCGAGGACGAATAAGCTTTAGCCCAAGGGGGGAGGGGGAGAGCTCTTTAAAATCTTAATCAGCTAGTCTGCCTTATATGTGGAAAGAGGGGAGGGGGCCCACAATATCCTAAAAGGCCCGGTTTTTAAAATTCAATCAGAATTCTGGCAATTGGCACATATTTTGCCTTGGTTACATAGTTTAGAGACACCTAAGGAATTCTCTCTGAATTTCACAGTCAACGTTAAATTCATTAAGTGATAGTAAAATGTTGATAGACCTGCCAGCCCCCGGTATAATATCTCCATCTACATAGTAATCGCTTCAATGGAAGAATTTTATGTTTTAGTATTACACACCCGAATTAGATTTTAGATTTCTATTTTAGCTGTTTTATACTTGATATCCTCCCACACCTGTTCACATACGTAGATGAATACTGAACACGTTCTCAAAATATCTGTGTTTTAAGACTGGAAGTTTTCCAATTATCATACTACTACTTAGACCAAAATATCAAACTGAATGAAGAAACTTATTTCTGAAAATACTTCTCTCTCGCTATATGAGGATCTGGGTATTTAGTACCCCAACAGATCTGATTTTGCTGTGGAACATTAAAACCAAAGGTTAATGGCTTTCATTGTCAATTAAATGGAGCCTGTTTTTAATGAATGGGAATGGATTTGTCCTGGAGGGGTTTAGGTAAATTTTGAACCGGAGAGTGAACATTAGGGCCAATCAAGCACATGTCCTTTTAATCTCTATTATCTAAATAATTGATCTGAAACTATCAAACCAAGGCTGGAAATTGTAATTTCAGAAATAAGCTTCAATTCTGCAGGTACACAGCTGGTCAGGGCTCTTGGTCCCTTACAGTAATCAGTGGGTGCCTTAAGAGCCAAGGGGCCAGAGGCAGGTTTTAGTTTGTGCACAAATTCCACACTTGGGGTCTGCAGCTTACCTTTCTGCATCATCCCTGGCCCAGGTTCTCTGGACCTGTAGCACTTAAATGGCTCTGAGGGGATTTCTGGTGACATCACCACCACCACCACCAAGCCCCTTATTCCATGGTAAAAGATGAGTGTCCCAAAGGCCTGTTGAAACAGGTTCAATCCTAGGAAAAGGGTGAAATAAGATGATTTAGAAAATGAGGGCCTACCCCTCAAATACGCATTTATTCAGAAAGAATAAAATGCAGGAAATAATAACTTACAATATTTTAGGAAAGGAAAGCCTAAGTTCAGGGGGGTGGGCCTGTTGGCAGGCATGTAGCTACCTCCTCTCCCCCTTTCTCCCCTCTCCCAAATACAACTAACTGCCCTTCCAGGCTGTAGTCGCTATTAACCCTCCTTTGTGTTCCTCTATATTTTCTGTTGTGTTTGATTCCAGAGGGATTATTTAATTTCTACCTCTATTCAATAATGTGAATCAAGCAAGTGAATGCTTCAAAAATTGGGAATCTTAAAAGATTAAAAGACACACAGTGAAAAAGATAACTGCCCCTTTTTCCTCCACCTCCCTGCCCAGTTTCTGCCTCTGTGATACAAGACGGTCCCTCTCACAGCCTCAGTTTCCCACTCAGTGGGGAGGATGGCAACACCTTCCCTCTGCATGGGCACACTGCCCCATCCCCGGCCTGACACATGGAGGTGTGCTGGACCCCTTGTTCCTAGGAACCCAACTCAAAGAGCAGGGTTTGGGATGGGGGTGTGGCAGGACACACACACACAGCAAGCAAAGGTTCCTAAAGAATCTTCCTGCCTGTGCCTCAAATGAAGGCTACTTTGGGAAAGATGTGCAACGTGTGGGTCGGTGGAATGTTTGCGTAAAAATTAACATTCTGTCCGGGGTTCCCAGAAACCAAAGGGTTGTCCCACGCTAACCCTAACACTAAGGCTAACAACCCGAAGCCTAACCACCCTAACACTGAACACTAACCCTCACCATCCTAACACTGACACTAAGCCTAACAATCCAAAGCCTAACCACTTTAACCCTAATCCTAACCACCCTAACACTAAGCCTAACTACCCTAACAACCCAAAGCTAAACACCTTAACCCTAAGCCTAACCACCCTGACACTTGACACTAACCCTCACCATCCTAACACACTAAGCCTAACAACCCCAACCCTAACCACCCTAACAACCCAAAGCTAATGACCTTAACCCTAAGCCTAACCACACTAACACTAACCTTAACCACCCTGACACTTAACACTAACCCTCACCATCCTAACACGTAAACTAAGCCTAACAACCCAAAGCCTAACCACCCTGACACTAAGCCTAACAACACTAACCCTAACACCAACACTAACTACCCTAACAACCCAAAGCTAACCACCTTAACCCTAAGCCTAACAACCCAAAGCCTAACCACCCTAACACTAAGCCTAACAACACTAACCCTAACACCAACACTAAGCCTAACTACTCTAACCCTAACCACCCTAACACTAAGCCTAACAACACTACCCCTAACACCAACACTAAGCCTAACTACTCTAACACTAACCCTAATCCTCACCACCCTAACACTAAGCCTAACAACACCACCCCTAACACCAACACTAAGCCAAACTACCCTAACCACCCTAACACTAAGCCTAACTACTCTAAGCCTCACCACCCTAACACGAACACTAACTGCCCTAACAAGCCAAAACCTAACCACCTTAACCCTAACACTAACTAGCTTAACAACCCTAACCCTAACACTAACCCTTTACCCTTGGGACCAGTGACTCTAAATATAGATTATTCCATGAAGACCACACAGGCTATTCTACATATCTAGTTAAAGGAGCCCTCACCTGTACCTAACAGAGGGGCCCCACCCACTCACCATCATAAGGACTTCTGGGGGTGGAATCCTACTTACGTTGAGGGACCAATGTCTACCAACATTCTAAAGTAGGGATGTTGTTCGTTGCTGCTGGCTGCAGTGCCCAGAGCGGCATGCACACAGCTATTTAAATAAACAAACAAACAAATAATAGGGCTGCAGAGCCCTGAAATCTGTAATTAACTATTATTAACACCACCACCTGCATTCACTGGTTCTCAGTGTGCTAATCTGGCAACTGAGTGAATTCCAAGTCAAATCAGGACTTTCCTCCCTGTCCCCAACAGGATGCTGACAAGGGTCAGGAGAAGCCTCTTAGGAATTGTTGGTGCATAGTGTGGGGGCTTCAAGCCCACAGGCCCCACATCTGATATAGCAAATGAACCTTGTGCAACTTTTGGTACAGTGGGCTGCCAATAGCCCCCCCATTGGGCGTGTCCTCAGGACACATTCAGGATATTATGATTGGAAAGCTTTGCACAGATCTGAACCCACAACTCCTCGAAGAACAGAATACTATGCTTTTTAGTTGAAATATCTTGATTAAAGCGACACTCTTAGCCTACAAAATGCAATATGATTTTTTTCTCTTTTCAATCCCACTGCAGTGAGAAGGCAACCAAAGTGCAGGACATCAAAAACAACCTGAAGGAGGCCATTGAAGTATGTGCTAGCTCCTTGCCCTTCCTGTCTTTTAGCCTCCCACTAAGACAGTGCTGTCCCCTGACCACTTTGCTGAATCATTTTCAGACCATTGTAGCCGCCATGAGCAACCTGGTACCCCCTGTGGAGCTGGCCAACCCTGAGAACCAGTTCAGAGTGGACTACATTCTGAGTGTGATGAACAAGCCTGACTTTGACTTCCCTCCCGTAAGCTGCATCCCCGGTCTGTGTGGCCTTTGCCCCACCCACCTGAGCAGTGATCTGATAGGAACACTGGTCGTTTCCCACACTCTAGCAGTTGTCCAAAGCACACTCCAGGCAGAACACATTTCAGGGAGCTTGATCCTTAGGGAAAAGTTAATTTCACATGTACCCTTAATGTTTAAAAGAATAATAGTAATCATTAGGGTTTTGTTCAAGATAGGTAAGGAAAATAATCACCCCTAATAAATCTTGACTTACGCACCTTTACATATAAGCATCACCCTTTTAATACTACAGTTCTCACTTTTTATTAGATTATAAATTTTTTACGAGGGAAAATGGCCTGAGCTGTGACAGGCTTAATTATTCCCTGATCCACATCCTAAGACAAACAAAACTGTATGTTAAGTATGGCACTCAGCAGGTACTAACTGTCCAGTTGATTCTGCTCCAAATGCCCTAAGGTACCTTGAGATTCTCATTTTAGGGAAAGTACCACTTACTAAAATTTTCTGAAATTCTTGCTTTGGGGCAAATGAGATCTTATTATTTAAAAATTTCTAAAAATACCTAAATTATAACTCAGAAACACAAAATGGAATATGTTTACCAAGACTGGTGTCTCCTAAACTATTTTAGGGAACTTATCAAGCCCAAGCATATACATTTTGACCCCTTTATGGGGAAAGAATGGTTTATAAGAGGAGAGCAGGAAACGGGATGGAAAGATGGACAAGTTTATAAAACCAGAAAGAAGAGACTTGTCTACAATTGAAAAAATGAGTTAGTGTTGCCTTTTGTTAGATTTTCATGGGAATTTGTTTCTGTGTATTTGAAATGGGCTTGGTGGTAAATTTACATTAGTTAGGGAAGTATTAATTAGTTGGGTACATAAATTTATTAAAATAGCATTTTGAAAAAAATTAAAGTAAATACAATATGTATAATGTAACACTGGCTTTTATGAAACATTTCTATATTTCTAATAGAAAAACAAAAAGTCTATTAAAACTGCATCTGAATAGGAACATTTTATTAGTCCTACTAATATCTGAACTTTATGTTCCTACCTACAATTGCCCATCGTAATACTTTTTTCTTTTTTTTGGTAAAATTCACATTTTTCTAGAAGAAAAATTTGGCCCCAGTACATCTTACAAATGAAAATTTCTTGTTTTCACAATAGTGAATGATATCCTGGCATATTTTCCTGATGTAGATTAGTGTATATTCTTCCTATATAAATAATTCTGTGGAGAAAGAAAATTAGTCTCCTCTTCCAAAAGAGTACAGGGAAGAAACTACCCAAGACCACTCGTTCATGATGAGAGAAGAGCAGGAATTAACTGTGTCAACTTTTGAATAAGTTTAACATGTTCAATTAAAGTTCGTAATAAGCATTAATTCATTCAATAGGCTCGTTCAGATTCGCACCCAGTGTAGTTGACATAGTAGACTGTTGTCTTAGAGTTCGGACGACAGTGCCCTTGATTTGCGAGGGCCCCAACCTCTCTCAACATTTATTTTTGTGTTCCCCTCAGGAATTCTACGAGCACGCCAAGGCTCTGTGGGAGGATGAAGGAGTGCGGGCCTGCTATGAGCGCTCCAATGAGTACCAGCTGATCGACTGTGCCCAGTAGTAAGTATCCCATCAGCATGCAAAGTGGGCAAACTGGGAGAAAACATGAAAACCCACCACTCTCACTTTTAAAGTTACTTGCCAGTGATTCCATTCATGGACACCAACCAGTTAGCCTGTTCATAGTTAGAAAGTTCTGGTCTGAGTCATTTGTTTCGTAAAGCCCCTACTCACACATTTTCAATGCAGTGACATAATTTTGTGTAACACATAAGGCCTGTAGGGGGACAATCACCTTCACTAAAGTGGTGCTCATACTTAGCTTGATTCACTGAATTGACCCACAGCATTTAGGGCTACGCCCACCCTGGGGGTAAAAGTATAATACCTTATTGCTATAATTTTAAAACATGACAAACACTAATAAGGAAAACAAAAGATAAGTCTCCCCCTCCTCGGTAGCTATTAAATGTTTTGCTATGTCTGCTGTTAGGTCAGTGACTACTGTAGCTGCCATAGCCCAGTATTAGTAGATTAGTGGATCTAATGGAGTTGGGTTTTGTGTTGTCTTGACTTTTGAACTCTATTTCATATCCTTATTTATTCCTCCGTACCGGGTCTTGATTCAAGGATGGTAAGTGGTCAACAGATTTTAAACCCTAACTATATACCTCAGCAACACAGTACAGTGGTGGGATTATTTTCAAATAAATCAGATTACCCCAGAGCGATGACACAGGTTGAGGCTAGCAATACTGAAGTGCAAGACATCTTTCTCCACAGTCCCTTATAAAGGTAGGCTCATTGATTAGTGTGTTGGTAAAGAGAGGAAGAGGAAAAAAAAAATTTTAAATACATTTTATTGCACACCTCCACCTGACACCTGAGCTGCTTGTGCACCTGTCACCTGATACCTGTCTTACTTCCCTGGGGATCCTCTCTCCATCCTCACCACCCTTCATGGTCCCTCTTTCAGAGGATGCAATACTGCAGATCTGGAAAGTTGCCTTTTAGATAGTTTATGGCTTCCCTTCTACATGTGATCCAGTGGGCATATGGTGGTGAGGGTTATAAAAAAATTTAAAGGTACTTTTGTTTGGTGCTGGTGCACAAACACACAAAGCAATCTCAGTGACACTCTGCAGTGGGAGTGTCTTCTGTGGGGGAGGGTAGGCAGTAGAGGGTTGGTGATTTAGCCAGTATCTTAAGTAACTGAAATGCAGAACAACAAAGTACTAGCTAATCAGAACCAAGGTTCCAGGTTGGCTCACCAAGAGCTAGGATTGCCCTACACCTGAGGGACTGACTGGTTAACAACAAACAAAAAGAAAGTTCTGTAAGACAGTTATCCACAGACTGCACAAGCTTTGGTTAGGGTCTGTGGAATCTACCGATTCCTCTTCCCCTTGTGCTGCTTTCTCATAGGGAGTTCCTTTGATTATTTTCAGTTGTCACATAACAGAGATACTTCATGATTTAATATATGAGCAAACTTGTGTATTTTTTTCAAGGCACAAAAAAACAGCCCATCTTGGCCAGTCCCCATGATCCCCCAGCCCCCACTCTTCTTCAACAAAGTCCCTGATTTTCTCAAAAGTTTGAACTGAAAGCTGGAAGCACTAATTATAGTAACTCAAAACAAATGGAAATCCTGGAATTGTTTGCGTTTTGTATTTTGGATCCAAGTCAGAAGTTAAGTACAGGTACAAGATTAGGAGGGCTCAACTATCCAGTTTTAAATGCTGGGGGTGGAAAAACAAATTTATTAATTAACAGTAGTTTATTTAGCCAGGTTTTGGGAGGCAGGGATCACACTATTTAAGTTTTTTGTTTTTTATTAAGCAACACTCAATGGCTCCTGAAACTAAAAGCTAAAAACAGCACCATGTGCACAGATTATGAAAAGTTTTAAGGCGACTCAGAGAAAAAGAGAACAATGTAGCTTAAAACTTTTAAAATGTCTTCCCTGCATTTGCAGTGACCAGCTTGTTTCTGGTTGAACTGCCTTTATGTTAAAGTTGAGATACTGGTACCATGCCCATTTCTTAAGCTGCCTATTTTTGTTTGTTGAGCTGGGGTTTGGCTGGCCCCATTCCAGATGTCTCTCTCACAAGATTTGGTGCTGATGATCTATTTATAGAACTGTGGTTCTGTTGCCATGGCAACATGCTGGAGGCCAGGGTGGCTGGGGAGCTATTTCTGGACTGGTGCTGTAATGTAAGATTGATTGGGCAAGTTTGTATATCCTCTAAGCCAGACTAACTCTGAACTGGTAAAAAGGAAGGAGGAAAAACTTCGGGAATTTCTTTAAATAAAACTTTTCTCCCTTTGTGATTTTCTTCTCTGATTAGTTTACTTTAAAACAATTCCAAGTCTACCCCCCCCAAAAAAATTGATTTTAACATTAATTTTTCACATTTAAATTATCTCTTTCAAAAGTTAATTTTCCTGTGGTTCTAGTCAAGCAACATACTTTTTTAAATGAAAAGTTTAATATCTGGAGTGTTCTCTTTCACGGACCAAACAGAACGGAAGGGAAGTCTGTGTTTGTTTCCTGCTCAGAGTAGTTAGGGCAAGAAGGGCCTCTTCGTGCCAACCTCTTTTGTTCTCTTTAATCAATGAGATTCTTAAAAAGTAAAAAGGAAGAGATACAGATTCTGAGTGACTAAAACAATCTCTTTTCCCCTTGAGAGGAAAGTCCTTGCTTTTAAGTGTGCCACTCTATACTTTTTTAAAAACTAAACTATGTCGAGGTATATAATTTTCATACTAATTTGCCATTTTAGTCAAGAAATTTGGAATTTTGTCAGTCATTATCAAATAGCACAGAAGTTGATAGTTCTGCTTTGGGGTCCTCTCTCCACTGGTTGAGATACACTAACCTAACCTTTTAACATGAAAAACTTCAAGAACAAAGCTCCACCACTGTCCTGTGCTGTCTGTATAGTACAGGTGCCCTGCGGATATGAGATAGCTGCTAGATGCATTTCTAGTTCCCCAGTTCCTGAAAATATGTATTTTAAATTCCATTTGCCCTAACCTTTTTAAGGCATAAGCTTTGAGTCATAAATGTAACCTTCCTGATCTTGACTTAATGCTGTGTAACTCCTGGTGGTCATTTCCATTTAGCCTGACCTTGTAGAGACATAAATAATTGGCAAATGCATGTGAGTGCCCTGAACACCTCCCTGTGTCTTTTTCTCCAAGCTTCCTGGACAAGATTGATGTCATCAAGCAGGCTGACTATGTGCCAAGTGACCAGGTATGCAAAACTTGTGCCAGACAGAGGACTAAGTCCACTTTCCAAGCCACTTGAGACTTTTGATCTAGATTGGCAGTTATTTTGGTTGGTTTGAGACCCATTGGCCTGAATTTTGTCTTAGGACCTGCTTCGCTGCCGCGTCCTGACTTCTGGAATCTTTGAGACCAAGTTCCAGGTGGACAAAGTCAACTTCCAGTAAGAGGATAGTTTATTTATTTATAAAAGGGAGATAGTGGTTTCTTGGTGTTCCCTGTACAGTAGAGCGAGGGGTCCTCTGGAATAACTGGGTGTCCTTTGTCCCTACCAGCATGTTTGACGTGGGTGGCCAGCGTGATGAACGCCGCAAGTGGATCCAATGCTTCAATGGTAAGGCTGCACTGCAGCTCCTGATCTAGGGGGGCTTTATGCTTTTGTGATCATCAGGGATCGCCTTAGTGCCTAACACTCGTTGTTTTCTGCTTTCTTGTGACTCAGATGTGACTGCTATCATCTTCGTGGTGGCCAGCAGCAGCTACAACATGGTCATCCGGGAGGACAATCAGACCAACCGTCTGCAGGAGGCTCTGAACCTCTTCAAGAGCATCTGGAACAACAGGTTTGTGGATAACCTCTCCCACGTGCCCCCATTAGCCTGCCTGAGAGTGAGTCCTTCACTGATCCCAAAGCCCTGGCTTGGATTCGTGCAAGCTCATTGAACCTGCCTCCTTTCTGATCAGATGGCTGCGCACCATCTCTGTGATCCTGTTCCTCAACAAGCAAGATCTGCTTGCAGAGAAAGTCCTTGCTGGAAAATCGAAGATTGAGGACTACTTTCCAGAGTTCGCTCGCTACACTACTCCTGAGGACGGTACGTGTGCTTCTATTTTTGTCCATCAAAGTGCTTCTTTCTCAAAAGGCTGGGCTGAAAACTCCACTCCCCTCCCACAACCAAACTTATAAGGGAGCCAAGAAAAACTTACTTCTACTCAATTTTCATACAGTAAAATCAGAGTTCTAAGAAGTTAGGGGGCTACTGTTAGAACCCCAGGTCTGCTCTAACCTTCAATCACCTTAAGTAATCAAATACTCCTACTTTTTATAGCTACTCCTGAGCCCGGAGAGGACCCACGCGTGACCCGGGCCAAGTACTTCATCCGAGATGAGTTTCTGGTGAGTAGAGTCTGTTCTTTAATTCCCTCTCTTTCCCCACCCCCTTTCTTATAGATATAAACATACTTAGTTTGGAGATTTAACTATCCAGTGCTTCTCCTTTATTTCACCAATATCCAGTATGAATTTTAGCTGAGTGTCCTGTTATTGGGCTTTTGTTTTACTATATAATGCCACTGGCTGGGCAATAGTTAACCCTGGTAGCTCTCCCTACTTGGAGATTGGGTGGTTTCTAGAGAGGACATCACTGACTCTGTGTCACATGCCCACAGAGAATCAGCACTGCCAGTGGAGATGGGCGCCACTACTGCTACCCTCACTTCACCTGCGCTGTGGACACTGAGAACATCCGCCGTGTGTTCAATGACTGCCGTGACATCATCCAGCGCATGCATCTCCGTCAGTATGAGCTGCTCTAAGAAGGGAACCCCAAATTTAATTAAAGCCTTAAGCACAATTAATGAAAAGTGAAACGTAATTGTACAAGCAGTTAATCACCCACCATAGGGCATGATTAACAAAGCAACCTTTCCTTTCCCCTGAGTGATTCTGCAAAACCCCCTTTTCCCTTCAGCTTGCTTAGATGTTCCAAATTTAGAAAGCTTAAGGCGGCCTACAGAGAAAAAAAAAAAGGCCACACAGTTCCCTCTCACTTTCAGTAAAAAAAATAACAGCAGCAAACAGAAATAAATGAAATAAATGAAATAAACATTGTGTTGTGCAGCATTAAAAAAATCAAAATAAAAATTAAATGTGAGCAAAGAATGATGTGACTCTTGTGAGTTATTTGCCATCAGAGCAAATTCCCATTCCATCAAAAGTTGGGAGGCCCATTTTAATATGAAGGCAGTAGATGAATCTAATAAAGGGTGGGGGTAGGGGAATGAGGGAAGAGGGAGTGGGAAGGAGGGGTCACGGTGTCTGGCACACCTCTTGGGGGTGGAACACAGTTACACAAGGGACTTTACCTTTAATATGCAATCAGTGTAACCTAATTCTTTGTACTCAATGAATCCCAAATAATAAAAAAAAAAAAGTTGGGAGGCCCTATGTTGAGGTAGAAGCCCCAGGTCACCACTATATATATATATATAGCTTCTGGTGACCTAATCTTTGGTTTTCTTAAAACAATATGCAGAACATATGAAAAGTCCACCTCTTGCCCCACAGTAAACCATTACGCCCTAGTCAATTCCATATTTTAATCGGTTGTTGCCCTTACCCAAAGAGTCTACCAACTTATACTGCTAACCTCATCACAGGCTTGCTTGTTTGCCCAGTCTCCCCCCAAAAGGTAGAATTTTTTGCAATAAGACATGGACTAAGTTTTGTGGTGAAAGTGGGCTTAGTGAAGAAATGGGATTAAAACCACTGGTTGGCCAATTGGGGAAAATGGAAGTATTCCACCTCACACATATCTAAAAAAAGGTAGTTATTAAAAAGTGTTCACAATTAAACTCTCAGATTTATAGACCTCAATACAGCATGACAAGAGACTATGAAAAGTGACTATACAAAACTAGAAATCACATAAAAAAGGGATAGGGGAGGTGTTGGAGTTGGGGAAGAATCTAACACAGTGTAGGCTCCTAATAAGCAAAAAGTTCTTAAGAACTAATAAGGACAAGAGGGAAAACATAATTCAAGATGGAAGGGGAGAAAAGAGGGTGGTCAGAGTGTTCCCACTTAATGGGCACAATGTGAGGTATATGGTACCCCAGGGGGTGGGACAAACCACAACAGGGACTCTACCTAACAAACGCAATCACTGTAACCTAATTCTTTGTACCCTCAAATTAGCCTGAAATTAAAAGATTAAAAAAAATAATAATAAGGAAAACCATTAGAAAAATAAGAGTAAAAAACGTACAACTTACCTCAAAAATGCAAATAGCTAATAAACATATGGGAAAATGAGGGGCATTACTTGTAACAAAATACAAATAAACTTTCAGGATCATTGGGGGGTGGGGATGGAGGTAAAGATGCGTACTCACCGGCCCTGCCACAAACTCAAAGATGCGCCCCCACGGGCCCTGCCACAAACTCAAACATGCGCTCTCTCGGGCCCTGCCACAAACTTAAAGATGCGCCCCCACGGGCCCTGCCACAAACTCAAACATGCGCGCTCACGGGCCCTGCCACAAACTCAAAGATGCACGCTCACGGGCCCTGCCACAAACTCAAACATGCGCACTCACGGGCCCTGCCACAAACTTAAAGATGCGCCCCCACGGGCCCTGCCACAAACTCAAACATGCACACTCACGGGCCCTGCCACAAACTTAAAGATGCACACTCACGGGCCCTGCCACAAACTCAAAGATGCGCATACACAGGTCCTGCCAAAAACTTAAAGATGCGCACTCATGGGCCCAGCCACAAACACAAAGATGCACACTCACGGGCCCTGCCGCAAACGCAAAGATGCGCGCTCACGGGCCCTGCCAAAAACTCAAAGATGCGCACTCATGGGCCCAGCCACAAACACAAAGATGCACGCTCACGGGCCCTGCCACAAACTCAAAGATGCGTGCTCACGGGCCCTGCCACAAACTCAAACATGCGCACTCACGGGCCCTGCCACAAACTCAAACATGGGCACTCATGGGCCCTGCCACAAACTTAAAGATGCGCACTCACGGGCCCTGCCACAAACTTAAAGATGCGCACTCATGGGCCCTGCCACAAACTTAAACATGCGCGCTCACGGGCCCTGCCACAAACTTAGAGATGCGCGCTCACGGGCCCTGCCACAATCACAAAGATGCGCATCAACGGGCCCTGCCACAAACTTAAACATGTGCTCTCACGGGCCCTGCCACAAACTTAAACATGCGCGCTCACGGGCCCTGCCACAAACACAAAGAT
>CAUYON010133019.1:0-12665 GCA_963573935.1 Arctocebus calabarensis
TGTAGTCCCACCTACTTGGGAGGCGGAGGCAAGAGACTCGCTTGAGCCCAGGAATTGGAGGTTGCTGTGAGCTGTGATGCCACAGCACTCTATCCAGGGTGACAGCTTGAGGCTCTGTCTCAAAAAAAAAAAAAAAAAAAAGAATATTGGACTTATAACTAGTAATTTTGCTTATGAATACAAAAGCAATCAGAATTTTTACTACTGATTATCTTTCTCAAGATTTGACATTACAGATCTTTTTTTTTAGCAAAACAGAGTGTCATTGTGTGGCCCTTGGTAGAATTCCATCGCAGTACACCTCAAACTCTTGAGCTTGAGCAATTCCCTTGCCTCAGCCGCCCAAGTAGCTGGGACTACAGGCATCCGCCACAACACCCAGCTATTTTTTTGTTGTAGTTGTCATTGTTGTTTAGCAGGCCCAGGGTAGGGTTCAAATCCGCCAGCCTGGTATTTGTGGCCAGAGTCCTAACATCTGAGCTACAGGCACCGAGCCATTGTAGATCTTTTTATAATGGTATTTCCTTTTTTTTTTTTCTTTTGTAGAGACAAAGTCTCACTTTCAGCATCAAATTGATTATTTTTATTGTAGGTACAGAGAAATGGAGTGTGTGTGAATAGAAGAGACAATAATAAAATAGATTATTTTAATCCTATTTGTGATTTTTGTTCCTGAACTAGAGATGTATGGTAAACTTCTCTTAGAAGAAAAAGTTAAGGACAGAATTCAGTTTAATGCCTGCCTTCCCGGAGGTTGGATCTGCACTTTGCTTTTCATAATGAATTCAGTTTAATGCCTTTTACTCTTTAAAAAAAAAATGTTTACCTTTTCTAAAGATATTAACAGATAACTCAAAGATAGAAAATGGACCTTAAACATTGAAAAAAGTTGCTCACTTCTACTCATAAGAGAAATGCAAATTAAAACTACACTGAGATAACATTTTGCAACTTTCAGATTGGCAAAAATTCAAAAGCTTAACCATACATTTTATTAGTACGACTGTGAGGAAAGTGGCATTCTCTCATGCATTAGTGGTAGCAACACAGAATTGTTTCAGCCTCTAGGGAGGGAAGTTTATCAGTGTCTAACAAAATTGCATTTAACCTTTGACCTAGCATTCATGCTTCCACAAGTATGAAACATCATTCATAGGAGAATAAACTATTATGTCACTACCCAAAGAAGTACTATGCAGAAGTAAGAGTAAGGAAGAGCTTTATGAACTGTTATATGGAGTGCTTTTAAGGATATATTATTGTAAAGTGAAGGCAAAGAACAAAAATGTAGTATACTACTTCTGTGTAGGAATTGGTAGTGTCAGTAAGAAGTAGTAGTATGTATTTTTGCTTATATTTTTTCAAAATAAGACAAATAAAATCAGAAATTAATGAAAATGGTTACTATAGGAATTGAAGAGATAAGGGTAGGAGTGAGACTTCTAAATTTACCTCATAATAAACTTTTGAGTTTAAATCATGTAAAAGTTTTACATCCTCAAAAATTCAAACTAGTCCCAGTAGCTCATACCTATAATCCTGACACATTGGGAAGCTGAGACAAAAGGCTCTCTTGAGACTAGGAGTTTGAGACCATCTTAGGCAACATAGCGATGCCTCATCTCTAAACAAAAATAAAAAAAATAGGGCTGGGTGCAGTGGCTCATGTCTGTAATCTCAGCACTTGGGAGGTCGAGGTGGGTGGATTGCCTTTGAGCTTACAGGTTCGAGACCAACCTGAGCCAGAGCAAGACCTCGTCTCTAAAATTAGCCGGGCATTGTGGGGTGCGCCTGGCTAATCAGGAGGCTGAAGGAAGAGAATCTCTTAAGCCCAGGAGTTTGAGGTTTCTGTGAGCTATGACACCATGGCACTCTACCAAAGGTGGCAAAGTGAGACTGTCTCAAAAAAAAAAAAAAAAAAAAAAATTTTTTTTTTTTTATATAGACATGGTAGTGTGCTGCTATGATACTTAAATGATGCTGAGGCAGAAGGATCTCCTAAAGCCTAGGAATTCAAGACTGCATTGATTTATGATTGCATCACTGTACTCTACCCTGGGCAACACAGTGAGACCCTGTCTCTTAAAAACATTTTTTTTGTTTTAAAGCATGTACCTGTAGTTCCAGCTACTTAGGTGGTTTAGGCAAGAGGCTCACTTGAGTCTAGAGTTTGAGGGTGCCATGAGCTATGATGATACCACTGTACTTTAACTTGGGTGACAGAGTGAGACCTTGTCTCAAAAAAAAAACAAAAAAAAAAACCACATAAAATTTAACAGGAGCAAATTAACTCAAATGTATATCAAGTTGATAACTTCATAGTTGATTCAAATAACTTTTAAGCATGACTCTCTGATTATACGCCTTATACCCCTTAGTGAGATATTACAAAGAAAATTAATAGGTTGGTTGTTGTGTTGTATTGATATAATAATGTTGAATTGATTCTGTAAGAAGAGCAAATAAATTATTAAGAACCAAGTTTCTGACTGTGGATTAGGTTGGGGGAAGACAAGAGAGTGAGAAAGAACACTGTGGTATTGACTTTGACCTGGAGGACCAATGTAAAAATCAGCTGTTTTTTCTGTTGTTTGTTTGTTTATTTGGTTTTTAAACTCAGGTTTTTTGATAGAAATTTTCCTGGTTCTGGTCAGGCATGGTGGCTCTTGCCTGTAATCTTAGCACTCTGGGAGGCCAAGGCAGGATTCCTTGAGCTTAGGAGTTCAAGACCAGTATGAGCAAGACCAAGACCCCATCTCTACTAAAAATAGAAAAATTAGCTGGGCATTGTTGCAGGTACCTGTAGTCCCAGCTACTTGGGAGGCTGAGGCAAGAGGATCAAATGAACACTGGAGTTTGAAGTGTCTGTGAGCTAGGCTGATGCCACAGCACTCTACCCAGGATGACAGAGAGAGACTCTGTTTCTACAACAACAAAAAAAGGAAAGCCATTTTTCTAGTTCAGTCCGCTGAAAAGTTTTTGAAGCAGTGACACCTTAATAGTTAAGAACATACCAAATTAATGCCCAGATCTTGGGTACAAAATATCATTCTCCATTAAAAGAAGCTAGGACTGGGCGGTGCCTATGGCTCAAAGGAGTAGGGCACTGGTCCCATATGCCGGAGGTGGTGGGCTCAAACCCACCCCTGGCAAAAAACCACAAAAAAAAAAAAAAAAAAGAAGAAGAAGAAGAAGCCAGGACTCCTTGGAGAGATGACTTATTCTATCTACTCCCAAAGTGAATTATGGAGCAACTTTTTGTAACAGAAAGCAAGGAAATACCCTAAGACTAAAGGGCCATATTAGAAGGAGACAGCTTCAAGAGATATTCACTGGCTAAATTTGGGACAATTCAATTGTCCAAAACAAGTATATAATGATAGTAATGAATTATACTAACTACAGAAAGAGTTCAAATGCCCATAGTGACATACCAAATAAAGGATGGAAGAACTGGCTAGATGAAATGGTCTTTAATACACAAGAACAGCAATTGATGCTAAAACCACAAGGTACAGTAATTATGAGACAGGATGTTCATGTGGCTTCAAAGATTGCTAATATTCATACATTACTAATTAATTCTATTTTTTTTTTCTTTTGCGGTTTCTGGCCAGGGCGGAGTTTGAACCCACCACCTCTGTCATATGGGGCCAGCACCCTACTCCTTTGAGCCACAGGCCCTGCCCCTTTAGTAATTAATTCTAAAGAAGCCTTTACAATAGAGGGATGTGGCAGACACAAAGGTACCTTGAGAAAGACTTCAAACTTACTATGATAGATAATGAGACAAACTGACATGTGCCTCCTGATTTGATTCAATAGGACATACACAGCACCATCCTTGTGTGCTCGCGCGCGCGCTCTCTCTCTCTCTCTCTCTCTCTCTCTCTCTCTCTCTATATATATATATATATATATATATATATATTTCCCCCCACCCCCGAGACAGTCTTGCTCTGTTACCTAGGCTAGAGTATTATGTCCTCATCCTAGCTCATAGCAACCTCAAACTCCTGGGCTCAAATAATCTTCCTGCCTCAGCATTCCAAGTAGCGGAGACTACAGATGCTCAACTAATTTTTTCCTTTTTTTTTTTTTGAGACGGAGCCTCAAGCTGTCACCCTGGGTAGAGTGCTGTGTCATCACAGCTTACAGCAACCTCCAATTCCTGGGCTCAAGCAAGTCTCCTGCCTCCGCCTCCCAAGTAGCTGGGACTACAGGCACCTGCCACAGCGCCCGGCCATTTTTTGGTTGCAGCTGTCATTGTTGTTTGGCAGGCCCGGGCTGGATTCGAACCCGCCAGCTCAGGTGTATGTGGCTGGCGCCTTAGCCTATTGAGCTACAGGCGCCGAGGCAATTTTTTCCATTTTTAGTGGAGATGAGATCTTGCTTTGCTCAGACTGGTCTTGAACTCCTGAGCTCAAGGGCCTCTTGCCTTAGCCTCCCAGAGTGCTAGGACTACAGGTGTGAGCCACCATGCCAAGCCTCATCATTGTAATATTCTTGCCAAAAAAATGTTTGACTTGAATATAATCCAGCAAATCCACAGTGTGAGAAATTCTCCAGTATGACAAACCTGAGTCTACAAAAATGTCAATATTGTGAAAGGACCCCCCCAAAGTAGAAATGGGCTATTCTAGATTAAAGGATAGAGGATAGTGAAATGTCAAATAAATGCAAAGTATGATCCTTGGTTGAGTGACTATAAAGGACATTTGAGGGACATCTGTGGAAATTCAAATATAGAAAGTATATTAAATTATTAACATTATAGGTGTGATAATGGTATTACATAAGCAAATGTTCTTAGAGGTTATATGCTCAACTGCTGAAGTGTCATAATGGTCAAACTGCTTTCAAATGGTTAAGGGAAGAAAGTGTGGTATATACTGGAAGAAAAGGGAAAGAGGGAGAGAAAGCAAACGTGGCAAAATATTAACAATGTGTCTTTCAGGTAATATGTAGAACCCTCACAAAATTTGCCATTTATTAAAATTTTACATATTATGCTGTCCTCATTTTTTGATAGAAGCTGCTGTTTCACATACACTGTCTTTCTACACACACTTGTCCCCCCCAATCCCCTTCTTAGATACAACTTAATACACTAAAAAGCGTATGGGTTTTGGAATCAGATCTAGGTTTAAGGCATAATAATGCTTCTTTGTTCATTCAACAAATGCTTATTGAGCACTTGCCAAGCACTTTGGAAAGTGGATTTCTATAGGGAACAAGAGACCTGGTTCCTGCCCTCAAGGAGCTTATATGATAGAGGAGGAAATAATTAGAAATAAGCACATAAATAAATAAGTAGGTATGAGTTGTGATACATGCTATTGAGAAAAATATCAGATTACTATGAGCAAGAATTGAAGAAGACATCTAAATTATACTGCAGGATGGTCAGATACTTTTCCTACTTTGATGCTGAGCAAGAATTACTTAATTTCTATAAGAGTTGGTTTTCTTGTCTGTAAAAATGAGATGAAGATAACTTTATCTATTATGAAAACTGAATGTGATGACATAGAAAGTGTCTGGCACTTGGAATTACTGAGTTGATGTTATTAGCCTTATTTTTTAAAACTCTGCTTCTTCCCTCACAGGACTCCTTTTCAAGTATAGTATTTGGTTGATTTGCTAATAACTCCTAACTTTGTCCTTGTCTTTTTGTCTCCTAGGGCTCAGAGTGGAATGCCTCCAACTTGGAGGACTTACAGAACCGAGGGTAAGCACATAAAGCAGTTGCTGATACCCCCATGAAACAGAAGTCTCTGTGTTATCTTTACATTTTCCCCCATCAAATAGGTAACAGTGGGTAACTTTAATATTTCTTTTTTTTTTTTTTTGAGACACAGTCTCACTTTGTCACCCTCAGTAGAGTGCTATGACATCATAGCTCACAGCAACCTCCAAGTCTTGGGCTTAAGCAATCCTCTTGTGTCAGCCTCCCAAGTTGCTGGGACTACAAGCACCCACCACAACACCTGGTTATTTTGTTGTTGTTGTTATTATAGTTATCATTGTTGTTTGGCAGGCCCAGGCCAGGTTCAGACCTGCCAGCCACGGTGTATGTGGCCAGCGCCCTAGCTGCTGAGCTACAGGCACTGAGCCATTTACTTTAATCTTAAGAGTTTCTTCCAGCTGATTCTGATCAGATGTAATATAAAAAAAAAAATTGAAACAGGGCTAGATATGGTAGCTCATACCTTTAATCCCAGTGCTTTGGAGACTGAGGTGAAATTCTTAAGGCCCAGAGTTTGAGACAAACCTGGGCAATAAGACTAGATGCCTGGCTCGGCGCCTGTGGCTCAGCGGGCTAAGGTGCCAGCCACGTACACCTGAGCTGGCGGGTTCGTATCCAGCCTGGGCCTACCAAACAACAATGATGGCTGCAACCTAAAAAATGGCCGGGCATTGTGGCGGGCGCCTGTAGTCCCAGCTACTTGGGAGGTGGAGGCAGGAGACTCACTTGAGCCCAGGAATTGGAGGTTGCTGTGAGCTGTGATGCCACAGCACTCTATCCAGGGTGACCGCTTGAGGCTCTGTCCAAAAAAAAAAAAAAAAAAAAAAAAGACTAGATGCCTATCTCTACAAAAAGGTTTTAAAAATTAACTGGGCTTGATTGTGTGCACCCATATTTCCAGCTTACTCAAGAGACTGAGGCAGGAGGAGTCCAGCCTGGGCGACAGAATAAGACCCTGTCTGGGGTGGGGAGGAGACAAAGAAAAAGAGAAACCGGTATTCTCCCACTGTTTCTTCCCCTCCCTCCCAAGAAAGATCAGGTTTCTAATGGAAAGGCTTTCCAAAACAAATCTGAAAATCTTTGGTGCTGTGTAAAATTAAATATAATTTTTGGTTCCTATTTTTATGTTGGAATACGCAGAACTGCGTATGTTGGGGTCACAGAGCTGTTCATTCAATATTTATTGAGAATCTTCTGAGGGACAAGCATAGTGCTAGGTCTAGGAATCTGCAGATAATTAAGACAGCCTGTCCTCTTATAGTAACCTGTTTGACGACTAAGTAGGTTATAAATGTAAAATGGGCAAACTTCCGAAATGAACAATAAGACCTACCTTATGTTAAAAAAATTGTTCCTAAGCAGCATGGTTATTGAATTTGATTGTAGCAAGTGAAACTACAATGAGCATTCAGCAAGCAAAAAGCTGCCATTCTTAGTTGGTGCCTACTAAATTTCTCATTGAACTTCACTTTAGGAAGTCAGATCATCCCAGTAAAAGAAGAAAAAATCATGTCTGAAATTTGCCATGCTAACTCTTCATTGTGGATAAGGCCAGCTGAGATTCAGAGGTAGTGTTGGCTGACTGGTTGCTGGCTGCCTGTTTTCTCAAGTACAAGTCAGGTTCTGGTTATCTTTACCATTAGTAAATAAATACTCCTTACTTTTTCCCCTAGAAGAAAGATATTTTATAGTTGCTAACATGAACTTGGAACAGTATTTAAGCCAAATGATTACACAGAGAATTCCAGGGGGAAAAATCTGATTGCTTAATTTCAGATACAAAAATAGAACTTGGAATTTTTTTTTTTTTTTTTTGAGACAGAGTCTCACTATGTCACCCTCAGTAGAGTGCCGTAGCATCACAGCTCACAGCATCCTTGAACTCTTAGGCTCAAGCGAGTCTCTTGCCTCAGCCTCCCAAGTAACTGGGCCCACCACAAAGCGCAGCTATATTTTGTTGTAGTTCTCATTGTTTTAGCTGGCCCTGGCCAAGTATGTATGTGGCTGGCACCGTAACCACTGTGCTACAGGCGCTGAGCCAAAAATTTTTTTCTTTTATTCAGACAGACTCTCACTCAGTCCCCTGGGTTTGAGTGCCATGGCATTATAGCTCACAGCAACCTTAAACTCTTGGGCCCAAGTGATGCCCTTGGTCAGGATGCCCTTGAACTCCTGAGGCAGTCTGCCTACCTCGGCCTCCCAGAGTGCTAGGATTACAGAGAACTTGGAAATTTTAAATTGGTAAAATTGAGTTTAGAGTTCTTGAAGACAGAGACTCTTAGTCTTGTGTATAGCTGGCTCAGGCTGGTCTCGAACCTGTGAACTCAGGCAATCCACCTGCCTCGGCCTCCCAAGTGCTGGGATTACATGCATAAGCCACCATGCCCAGCCAAGGTAAGGCCTCTTAATTCAATCAGAATAATAACATTGTATCTACTTAAAATCTCTTCAGGAGTGAGGCAGAGTTTTTGACAACCTCCTCCTAAGTCATCAGTCAAGATTTAAAAATTCTGTCATTTTGGGAAACCTAGACACAGTGTTGAACGTGAAATCTAAAGGTATCAGTGATATAGTGATGCTTGTCAGATGCATTGGAAATATATCACATGTACATACACTCTGGTTTCACAATATAACCCCAGCTAGGAATAAAACCCATTTATCTCTACTTTTTTTTTGAAACAGAAACTCACTATGTCACCCTTAGTAGAGTGCTGTGGTATCACAGCTCACAGCAACCTCAAACTCTTGGGCTTAAGTGATTCTCTCCCAAGTAGCTAGGACTACAGGCACCCACCACAATGCCCGGCTATTTTTTAGAGTTGGGGTCTTGCTCTTGCTCAGGCTGGTCTTGAACCTGTGATCTCAGGGATCCACCCACCTCAGCCTCCCAGAGTACTAGGATTACAAATGTGAGTCACTGCACCCAGCCAATGTGTTTGAGTTTTAAACTGGAAAAGAAAAAAAAAACTTTATAGTAATGGATTTTGATGCTCAGTTAAAAAAAGATTTTTGTCCCAGAAAAATTTTGGCCACTTGACCCTAACCACAGAGTTGGTTAGCTCTGGCTCTTTCTGCAGTCATTTGATTGACTTCAGATATTGGGTTTATAGAATACCCCCTCACTGGGTTCTGAGAAATAAAGAACTTCTCAGAGAGAAATGAATGAATCTGTATTGTATTGAGTAAACTCTAATAATGTCTGTGTCCCACAAAATTAAGAAAAGGTAACACTTACTAAATTAAACATTTATTGAGATTGTGTAGTGAGCAAGAGGAGAAATTTGTAATGGAAAACCCCTTTTCTGCAAAAATCTCAGTATGGGAGAACCCTCAGACACATTGCTGCTATAGCAGCCAGGAATGCAGCCAGATGGAGTGAAGAGTCTGAGGTCCAACTTTTCTTTGACCCTCCCAGCCCTGCCTCATTTGCCTTTTATGTAGTTTAGAAAGGAGTAATAGAGAAAAGCCTAACAATCTGGCATTGAGAAAAATAAGAGGAAATCTTTCCTTTTCGGTTTTTTTCTCAGGGTATGTGTCAACAATCTGATTTTATGCAAATAACTTCCAAAGAAATTATATTGCTGGTAATTTTAGTGACAGAAAGAATTTATCAGATATAGGTTGATTCTTTGGCGTAAAATACAAAGCATACATGTATTTTCAAATGACTATCAAGACAAGATTATGTAGTCAGACATAAAATGAAATTTAGATGTTGAACCTGGCAGATAGCTTTTTACTTAATAACTCCATGGTCCCCAGGTATGCCCAGGATCCTGTTATATAAATTTTCTTCTAAATAAATATAGCCTCTTAGTTTTCTAGTCTTCCTCTTTAATTTTGTATTTAATTTCAGCCTATGGAGTATCCTAGTTTTAAATAAGAAAATACTGGAGATTGGATGAAACCTGAGTTGTACAACACATATTCTCCTTTGGTTTCCTTATAGAGTGCGGTATATCTTGAATGTCACTCGAGAGATAGATAACTTCTTCCCAGGAGTCTTTGAGTATCATAACATCCGGGTATATGATGAAGAGGCAACAGATCTCCTGGCTTACTGGAATGATACTTATAAATTCATCTCTAAAGCAAAGTAAGTAATAGTCCCACACACATATTTGGACCCCTGTTCCTCTTGCCCTATACATGCCTCACACCTGAAGGCTGTAGATAACTTACTGATGGTGTTCAGGGAAAAGAAAAAAGGAAGGGGACTGAGGTTTTTTTAGTCCTAGACAAAAGAATAATGACTTAATACTTACTTTCCTATTAAGTAAATGAAGCCTCTAAGATGATGACCTCATATTGGCTATTTCCACTGAGCACAAAATTAAAGAGAACACACTTACATTGTAGCAAAAGAAATAGAAACTGAGAGAAGGAAGAAATTCTGAATAAAATTCTTTTCCCCTTCTTTTACTTTATTTTTAGGATAGTCTAAGGGATCCTTCAAGAAAAGAGCCAGAGTAAATTAAGCTAATCAGCTGTTTTAGTGAAACTATTTACTGTTAATTTAGTGTTCAATGTCACTATGTCAACATTGCATTTTTTTTAAGTCCCTGGGAATTTTCTTGCTGATCCTATTTATTCCTTCACTAGAAGGAACCAAAAATGAGCTTGTTGACCATGTCCCCCTTACCGTAAGACTACATTCAAACCATCCCTGACAGATGACAAATGCTTGTTTTTGAAAGTCCTTCTTCAAGAATGATTCCACACCTTTCTTAAGGACCTTAATGGGTCAGGAAATTCTTTGTCTTAGTTACCTTGAATCCTTAAATTCTAGCTTTCAGCCTATTTCTTTAATCTCTAGGCAGCCGCTAAAAGACTGTTTCATATTCTTGAAAACTGTTAAGAAATTATTCCCAGTAATAATACTATTCATGGGATGCTTACTGTGTGTCAGGTAATTTATAGATATTCTTATGTTTTCTAAACCCAGAGAGACAAATACTGTCATTTTCTTTCATTTCTTTTTTTTTTTTTTTTTGTAGAAACAGAGTCTCACTTTTTCGCCCTTGGTATAGTACCGTGGTGTCACAGCTCACAGCAGCCTCCAGCTCTTGGGCTTAGGTGATTCGCTTGCCTCAGCCTCCCGAGTAGCTGGGACTATAGGCGCCCCCCATAATGCCTAGCTATTTTGTTGTTGTTGTTGTTGCAATTTGGCCAGGGCTGGGTTTGAACCTGCCACCGTTGATTTATGGGTCCAGTGCCCTACTCACTGAACTACAGGTGCCACCCGATACTGTCATTTTCTTATACTGATGAGAATAGACTGGAAAGATGAGATTCCAAGAGATAAAATAAAGTGGTGAAAATAGGACTTGAAGCAAGATCATATCTCATTTCAGAGTCCATCAAGTGTATGGGAATAATCTAGTTCTTTATGGAAGAGGGACTAGAAAAAACTAGCCAATTTGTCAGGGTCTCAGCCAAACAGGCTAGAATTCAAAGGCCCTGGTCCCAATGAAAAGAAAAGCTAATTCCAGCTGAGATTAGGAAGAGACACATGAGGCATCCAGAGCATAACTAGAGGCATTCAAGCTCAGGTTCCTGTAAGCATAGGTCAGTACCTGGCAGTGAGTGCCTCTTTGAATGCTCCTTTGTCTCACCCTAATGAAGACCCCACTTATTACTGCCACGCCAAGCTTAATCTGGATGATCTAGCATGGGGATAGGGGCTGGAATTGAGGGTGGAATTGAGTTAACTGAGAACTGACTTCAGATCCTTCATTATATGTGTTAGAAGCCATCCACCAAAAACTCAGTTGAAAACATGTATGTTGGGCAGTGCCTATGGCTCAGTGGGCAGGGCGCCGGCCCCATATACCAAGGGTGGTGGGTTCAAAACCAGCCCCGGCCAAAATGCAACAAAAAATAGCCAGGTGTGTAGCAGGTGCCCGTAGTCCCAGCAACTCAGGAGGCTGAGGCAAGAGAATCGCCTAAGCCCAGGAACTGGAGGTTGCTGTGAGTCAACTACTTGGGAGGCAAAGGCAGGGGACTCGCTTGAGCCCAGGTATTGGAGGTTGCTGTGAGCTGTGATGTTGAGCTATTTTCACCACTTTATTTTATCTCTTGGAATAGAACATAAAGAATGGTCTCGAATAACTGAAATACCCGTTGAGCCGTAGGTGCCGAGCCAACAGTTCTTTTTTCAAGATTTTAAAATGTCATTCCTACTTAAACTACTGGTAAATCTAATCAGCAGATCCATAAGTTCATACGTTTACTAAATATTTGTAGTCTAACTATATGCCAGACACTGTGTTAGTACCAGAGTTAGCATAACTGAATAATGTTCATATCCAAGGTAATAAGCTCTGATATTGTTTTGTTTTGTTTGTATAACTTTATGGTGGCTTTGTTTTTCCTCTCCTTCACCCTGTTAAAAACAAAAACAGGCTTGGCGCCTGTGGCTCAACGGGCTAAGGCGCCAGCTACGTACACCTGAGCTTGCAGGTTCAAATCCAGCCCGGGCCCACCAAACAACAATGACAGCTGCAACCAAAAAATGGGTGGGCCTTGTGGCAGGCGCCTGTAGTCCCAGCTACTTGGGAGGCGGAGGCAAGAGACTCACTTGAGCCCAGGAATTGTAGGTTTCTGTGAGCTATGATGTCACAGCTCTCTATCCAGGGTGACAGCTTGAGGCTCTGTCTCAAAAAAAAAGAAAAGAAAAAGAAACAAACTGTAGGCTCAATGCTTGTAGCCTGTAGTTGTCATTGTTGTTTGTCAGGCCCAGGCTGGGTTCAAACGCGCCAGCTCCGGTGTATATGCCTGGTGCCCTACTCACTGAGCCACAGGCGCTGCCTAACATCTTGTTTCTTAAAAAGAAGAAATTTTTTTTTAAAAAAGAAGACATTTTAACAAAGTTGAAGGATACAATGTCAGTGTATAAAAATCATTTTATTTC